>LPNX010902341.1:126363-136804 GCA_001517045.1 Pseudotsuga menziesii | reverse complement strand
AATAGTTCATAGATCATTTGTTGCAATTCACCTTAAGATTGGAATGGTGAAACTCTTAACATATGGATGGGTTAAGTGAGATGGATAGGTGTCACCCTCCCGTTTGTGTGGGTCACGAACTTCCACAGTATGCATGGGAGGCCTTCATCACATAGAAGTTCACATCATGATATACAAGATGCTCTTACTTCACAATCTTACTTCACATGTTTCAACTCGTACTATTGGCACAATGTCGATACTTTCCTCTTCATTGAATTTCCTAGATCTAGTTGTAGGTACACTTTTAGCAGTTCAGGTGGATCCCAAAAACCTTTCCACATCCCATACAACTTATATTAAGCAAAGAAAAATGTGGGAAGACTTCCAAGTTAAAATAGGAGGAACATATTAGGAACAAGGGCATGCCCACTCAATAAATAAATGCACACCCACTCAACACAACACTTAAATAACAATATTTGTTCCCATTTTCAAGCTACATGCGATGTAAAATGAAGGAAGATGGGGGGCTATGTAAAATTGTATAAATGATTGTGCCTCATTGAATAAAAACTATGCTTTATGTTCATATTTACCTTTTTTTTTAGCTTCATAGATCAACTGCAATGCTTTTTTCTTATTTATCACATCTTTTTATTTCTTTAGGTTCAAAAAAAATGGTATATGTTATCTTCTCTCTGCTTGTATTCAAATTATTTCCTATTAAGAGATACCCAAGCATGGCAAGAGTCATGTATTAGATCATTGTTGATGTCGTCCAAGGGATCTTAAGATTTGAGGTGCAATCAATGGTAGGGTTTTTTATATTCTAAAGGAAAGAACAATGATTATAGAATAGAATGTAATGATTTTATTCTTCTTGAGAGGAGATCATGTACGATTTGTGGTATCATGAATAAAAAAATGCAAAAGGTTATTCTAATTATGCAACTCATAGCCACCTTAGATATTGTGATTGTTGGTATGGGATAGAGAGCCAAAGGATTGAAAATTTTAACTAAACATAAGAGAAAACTGTATATACTAATCTAAATAATGAAGCACAAGATATCACAAATAAACTTGGAAATTAGATAATTCCTTATTAGTTAACTTGATCATTATTGACGAGGCAAAAACTTTTTATATATTTACGTATCTTTCAAGCCTTTATTGCTTGACAAGGTCAAAACCCTAATCCAATAATGTAGACAACTTAAAACTAAAAGAAATATTATTTAAGTGTAGATGCATGTAACATAAGGATGGAAAGAGTTTCTTCCTAAAAAATTATTAACTAACATCTATGTAATAGCATGTAACTAAATGATTAGTTCCACAACAATCAAGGAAAATGTTGATGTATGGGGTTGTGCCCTCCTTCACTAGCCATCTTCCTTGACATGGTGTATTCTTCATCATTTGCTCTCGATTTAAGTCAAAAGTGCCCATGTTTTACTCCCAGTTGAATTCAAAAGCATCCATGTTTTCCTCTCGATTGAAGTTGAAAGCATGCATGTTTCTTCATAGCTTATGAATGGCACAAGGGAAAAGAAACAAGGCTATAAGATATGCCCCAATTGTTGATGGGATGCCAAGAGGTAATGATGGAACCATAAAGATTAGAAAAGTGATAGATGCCATGTTGAACTAGAATGTTGAAGACACGGCTTTGTGAACAATGTGGTTGATGGTGTGAAACATGGTTGCATAGCTGATGGTGTGAGAGTCATTTCAAGGAAGATGAGAGTTGGGTAAGAGAACCATGGCCTAGAATATGGATGAGTATCAATTTTTTGTGAAAAAGGAGAATATTAGTGGATATTGTGATATCATAGGAGGAGGGATTAGGAGGGCTAGATACCATAACAATGAATCCATCTTGAGGGACCCATGATTATGGTCATGAATACATCCTTTTTTTAACCTAAAATAAATATATATGTATAAACTAAAAACATATATATGTATATACATACTATTCATATATTGAATCAAAGATTATATAAGAAGTAGTTAAAACGTCTCCAATATAGAGATGTATACAGTTGAAACATCTCCGATATAGATATGTATACAAAACTTGAAACATAGTTACATGTAGTGGCATTTCAAGAAAATACTATCAAAGTCTCCCTAGCAAAGAAAACGAAATGTAGACATGTCCTAAGCCTTTCAAGAAAATACTATCAAAGTTTTCCTAGCAAAGAAAACCAAACGTGTACATGTCATAAACTAGATGGTTATGAATACATCCTAAGGGAGAATAAAATGATCTATGAATAAAGATACCAATGATTCTAGGGAGAATGCACGTACTAATGCAAAGTGGATCTCGATCTAGAAAAGGCATATGACAGACTCGATTGGACCTTCCTCTGCCTTGTCCTCCAACATGTTGGCTTTCCATATTCCATTTCGATATGGATCATGATGTGTGTATCATCTAATTCTTTCACCATTCTTGTTAATGGTTTGACGACAACATATTTCAAGAGTGGTCATGGAATTAGACAAGGATTCCCCTTGTCATCTTTTTTGTTCATCATGCCCATTGAAGGGATCTTCCCCCTCTTCAATAAATCCGAGTTTGATGGCTCCTTACTAGGTGTGAAAATTGCCAGCGGATTATCCATTTCTCTCATTATATTTGTGGGTGATGTCATCATACTTGGCACATGATCTGAAGCCAAGTGGAGTCTCATTAAAGAACTTCTTAACCTTTTTTTCTATGTGATAGGCTTATCAAATGAGAAGAAAAAATATTATATCCACCAAAACTGTAACAGTGAACTATTGACAAGGCATATTACTGACCTCTTCACTGTCAAGACAACTAGTATTAACGACAGAATGAATTATCTGGGATATTTCTTCAAGCCTAACATCTACCTGAAGTCCGATTGGAATTGGTTACTGAACAATATTCAAAGGAAAATTGAAGGGTGGGCTTCGCGTTGGATATCTCTAGGCAGTATATTAGCACTATCCACTATTGTTTTACAGAGTGTCCTAGTATACTGGTTTTTAATGATGCACATTTCGGTTAGGATTTTCATCAAGATTTGCAGGCCTGACCAGCTGGGATTCACTTTCAAAGCTACGATTTCTAGGCGGATGGGGTATAAAAAACTTGGCACTCTTCAATTCTTCACTTTGTTCCAAGAGTATCTGGCAGGCACTACACAACGAAGGTGGCTGGGGCCAGGTTATCGGATGCAAGTATCTTAGGATACTACCGTATGATTTATGGTTAAGATCTGGTAGAGATCACTCTGTCAACAACTCGTTGATTTGGCACAGCTTGGTGGATACTCTTCCACTTATATTGCCTAACCTCTATTGGAAGGTCGACAGGGTATCACATGTCTATATTGGAACAGACCCGATTGTTGGATTGGACAATTACTCTCTATTAGACTAGTTGATCAAACACCTTCACGATAATAATGTTTATGATATCTCCCACATCTACATGCTTGAAGAGAAGGGCAGACCCAACTGGAGAAGCGGTGTCAATCTCAACTTCAGTGAATGCTTGGAGAGGGAATGGTCCTCTTATACTACTTCCCTAGTAGTCACAGGTATTTTCCTGGACCGAGAACCTGATAGAATCATATGGAACTGCAATAAATGGAATGGGTTCATCACTGCATATCAAATGTATTGCCATGTATATTCTCAGCAGGTTCCTATTCCATTGGTGAGCCTTCTCAACATCTTATGGACTGGATGAATGCCATTAAATATGAAATGCTTCGCCTGGCTTTGCTTAAACCGGAAAATCGTTACATGGGACGCACTGCAGAAGCATGGATTCACAAGAATAGGTTGGTGTATATGCTCATCAGACCTTAAATATGTAGATCACTTATTTGGAGGCTGCATTTTTTTCAAACTATTTGGGATTATATATGTAATTACTATGCTATCACTATTAGCTGGGACAAACCATGTCTACAAGATGATTTGGGGTTCATATTAATGAAATGATACCAATAGACATTATGATATCAACTATTTGGTCTATGTGGAGAATGCGCAACCATGTCATTTTTTAGAATGGGAGGCCAGACCCTTTCCTTGTTGGTTCAAAAGCAATATGATGGCTCTAATCATATGCCATTATGAATCAAAAGGTGCTTGACAAGAGGATAGTTTATCCATCGGTGGATTAGCAAGGCATTGTGAGCTATTTTGATGGAGCCGAGTAGGGAGGCTTATGTGGAACTAGAATGGTGATCAAGATGAACCAGTATTTATCCTACAGACTCAAGCTAAGTATTGGCTCTTTATGAAACACCAAATCATAGCTTATGGATCTCTAGGGTTTAATGTTTTTCACCAAGGAAAAAGAAATAAAATCCATTACGATATTTGGGGATTCTAAAGTGACAATGGAATGGGAAAAAGGTAGACTCTTCACTTAAAGTGTCAGGGTTAGCTATGGAAAATTCCATCTTCCTACCCTTACCTTTATTGTACCTGTGGGAATTTTTAGGTAGTTCCCAATCAAAATACTCATTTTTATCTTTTTCTTCATTATGGATTTTTGTTAACAAGATAGTGTTCAGTTCTTCTTAACCCTTCAGAATTCACTCGTTATCTTCCTTAACCTTTCTTAATTTGGACCTTAGTTCATCCATAGTCCTTTTTAATTTAGATTCATTTTCATGACTTTCATTTAGATCTACCTAGAACTCTCTATCCCTTAGATTACCCTCTTCATTATTTAAAGGTTGTTCCGGGAAACATTCCTCTGCTGCAGACATTCTCGTACCTATATATTTCCGACAAAATATATTCATACTTTCTCTTTGTTGGGTATAAGAGAATTTTTAAGACAAAATAAACACGAGTTAGTTTGTTTTTTTCTAAAGTACTAGTGTGTTGATCCTATTTAAGCCTGGTGCTGAAACCATGCTTTGATACCATATGTACCATATCTCAAATTTCAAACATAAAAACTTTTCTATAACCATATATATTTAGACATATTAATAAAATACCTAACTGTTATCAGGCATTAAAAAAACCAGAGAGTTTAAAGCATAACCATGGCCACATGAAATGATCATCATCTCCTTAAAATCTTAGAAACCGTTTTCCAAAAAGAATAGATTTCCAAAAAAAAAAACTCAAAAAGCTAAGTTATTGTTCTTCCGCAAGAACCATTCCATTGTTATGATTCTACATTCTGCATTCCGCATTCTGCACTCCATAATGTAGAATGTCGAATCCAAAATTTTGTTAAATAAATCGTTTACCTTATGCACCGTTGATTCCTTGCGGAATCAACCTTGACCGTCGATCTCAACTTGATGAGGATTGCGGGTTGCAGAAACTCCAATTTCCATTTAAAATAATCCTTTACTTTCCAGATTCTACATTCTGTAAATGCGGATTGTGGACCTTCCAAGTTCCGGAAACTCCAAATTCCACAAACTTAAGATTTTACTTCCTACCTTCTGCATTCCACATTCCGCAAATGCATATTGCGGTTTGCGGGTCGCGGAAACTCCAAAATCCATGAACTTAATACTTTAATTCCCGCCTTCCACATTCTGCAAATGAAAATTGTGGGTTGCGGAAACTCCACATTCCGTTAACTTAATATTCTACTTCTCCCATTCCAGGTCGCAGGTTGCGGAAACTCCAAATTCCGTTAACTTAATATTTTAATTTATACATTGTTTATTTCTTGTGGCTTAAGTACTTACCATTAATATACTTATTTGCGGATTCCAAAATGAAACCTCTGTGACTATTATCATATGTTGATCTTCTTTGTGGATAGAATCTTGACCGTTAATATAATTCTTCGTAGACTCCACAACAAAAACCTCCATGACTATTATCAGTCGTTGATCTTCCTTGCGGATGCAATCTTGAACATTGGTCTACTTCTTTGCGAATCGATGTCTAACCTTATGGATTTCCTTACAGCTTTTCGGAACTAAAAATTCGCAATCTATCTTCTGCAACTTCTGTGAATCATTGATCTCGTTGTGGATTCTATCTGGACTGTTCATCTTCTAAATTCGTGGATCAACATTTAACTTTGTAGATTCAAGGGTTTGTAGTTTGATTTGGGGTTTTGATTTACTGTAATATAAACCGAACTAAATATTAGCTGACTTCTTAAAAAAAGTAGTCGATCTGTTATCCAACTCACTTGGGAGGACTCAATCCTATAATAAATTCCTTTGGATAAAAACTGCATTCCCGCTCTCTGTTGTTAATCAACTTGCTAGTTGAATCAACGAAATGGATTATTGATCGTCCGATCAGTGTCCCCACCAAATCAATGATGAAATTCAAAAACTACGAAGTGCATTCCATAAATATTTCATGCACATCAAAAGTTTTTCAAAACCCACAACTTATCCTAGTGAAATCACTGTGGACGGTCGATCTATTCTATGATCGATCTCGGCTGTAGATATCAATCTTAATTTCTAGCAATGACTTCTGATTTTGTAGCCTGACCCCTCCTATATGTTCCTCTCTCTTTCTCCAGTGAAATTTCCTTATCATCATCGATCTTCTCTAAGATCGATCTCCATCGCATGATGTATGACGATTTGTTTAGCCTTAACTCGAGCACACCTTTTGTTTACGACATTTGATTTAAACTGTAAATTTTTCGAAGATACAAGTTCTTTAACTTTTTGTAATATTTGCTGAATTGATAAATGAAACGATCAATTCCTTTTGTAACGCTTTACACAGACAGATTTCATCGCTTATGCCTCAATTTGATTTTGAGTTACACATATACACATAGAGGATTGAAAATCTATACTTCTAGTTAACGAAACAAGGGTACTAAATGATCAAAACACTTGCAGAGTAGAACTCTGTTCTTATTTCAATTAGCCATTCATAAATCACACACTCTCTTCTCTATGAACTCTATAGACAGATCTACGCTATAATAACATTACAGATTCAGTCCACATTCAATAAGCATAATTAGGCTGAGCAGAAATAATACAAATAGACAAAGATCAGTTACAAGTAGGAATACATGGTACATTTTTAAAAAGAAAAAAAGGATTCAATCCATTATATACAGAATCATGAATTCTAAATTATTCAAGTATTGGATTCGAAACTATATCAATAACATCTAGTTCTACCAATTTATGCTCATAATGAGTTATTAATCACTACAACAATAACATTGTATAGATATAATATACTTTAGATAAACATGGATATTTGTTCTATAGAAATGCATAATCCTACTACCTGGGGATGTAACTGTACATAAAAAATTCACATACAAATCCTACAGTAACTAGTATTAGTCATAAGAAAAATAGAGTAGGAACCTGGCACCAATGCTGGAAAAACAAAAGTGGAGAATTTGTTCCTCCCAACCAACTCCCAGAGAAACCAAATTACTTGCTCTAGAACCCCCTAGCCTATTCGATGAACCACAAGAGTAAAATATCTTAATGCGCCATCTCTTGAATTACAAAAATGTTAGTCCCAGTCCAATTCTAGCCTGCTGCTACTGTATTAAATAGTATTTTTCCTAGGACCTGGTCATTTAAGAGCCTTTTGTTCTTTAGCAACTCGACTAGGAGTGCAAAACTAATTTTTGGGGATAATGCCTCCTACATCTCGAGTTTTCACTCAGTGGTCTCTGCCACTTGTCATTTCCCTCTTGTGGGTCATCTAACACCCTTTAAACAGCTACTTCCACTTTTGTTTTCCTTCAACATCTTTTATTAATGAGGAATGCTTTATTACAAAATGTTCTATTCTTGACTTTCTTGTCAAAGAATAATAAAACAATAATCAAAGTATTTTCCAGCAGCATTAATAATTATTAATTCAAGGGGTATTACAAGAGCCATGATTCTGCATGGCAGCTCCACAAAGTTTCAAATTGCAGCAATTCTTTCACAAGTTTTTGCTCAAAGAGAAAAATTTTCTCTTAAGTAGTATAGCTTGTTTCCGGATTCTTGCTTATTTTGAGGGGGAGGGTTTCCCATCAGGTTTTACCCATTTTACTTATTTTATTAAGCAATATTTTATTTCATTTATATTGTATGGGTGACTTTTGGCCTAGTTACGAGGGCCCAAGTTGTCCAAAGTTGGGATTAAGGGGGGATTCTAGGATTAATTAATCCTCCTTTGTCCAGTATAGTTTATTTGGTCTATTTTCCTAACTTAGGGGCTAATTATATTTTACTAGAGTGTGGGGGACACACATAGAGGTTATTTTCCACTTATTGCATGTGCATACTTGAGTTTATGTGCCTTTGAGACCAATCCCTACATTATAGGATCCCACTCTGAGTGTAACTAGCAACCTCCATCAGTTGGTTGTGGTAGGTAAACAGTTATGCTGAGCTAACATCTAGTTCCAATCAGTTAGGTCACTTTTAGTTAGCCTATTTCCATTTTTGCATGCATGTAGGGAAAGTGGCACCTTATTCCCACCTACCTCATCAGTTAATTGATTGTAGATTGATTTAGACATCCAGAGTTAGACTAGTGATCTCCAGTAGATTGATTTAGACACACTGAGTTAGTTATTTAGTAAGATTGAGATGGTAGATTCAAATCCCATCAACAAGATTCAAATTATATTTATTGTATAAACATTGTATTATTGATTAATGAATGAAGATTAATGTTGTGATTATCTAAGCAATTATTTTCCAATTTATCTGAAATTTGTGTCATGAATTTCCTGTTCAATGTACATTCTCTTTTATTATTCCACTGCATAATTCCCTTCCTACAAATTTCATATTTCCCTGTATATCAATTGTTCACAAATTTAACATGTTCATCTACCTTTTTTGCACATATTGGAGGCTGAGATTCTTGGAGGAGAGAATCAAGAGATCCGGATCAAAGGTTTCATGAGGTGCCTTGCATGAGGAGAAGGTATATCTTGTACTACTTCCATTGGTTAATAAAAATTTGATGTTCTTCCCTTTCCAAATCATTGTGTAATGGATGTTGAATCTCAATTTATGATCATATTCTAGTGATTATCATATTAGGTTTTCATATTATCTTGATTATCATTTCTTTATATGTGGTAAAATTGGTTTGAGGAAGGTTTGAAGTTGTTTTGCAGGTATCTTGGTTAGAGAGCAAAAAGAGGGAGAAAGAGAAATCTTTAATCAACCTTCAGCGCATAAGGTATGAACCCACCTAAATCTTGATATCTTGTTTAAATTCATACTTGTAGAGCATTATATATCAATATGTATACCCCTAATATGTTGGTGGCCTCAACCCTAGCCATATGATCAATTCCTTAACAAAAAAACTGGCAACTGTGTTGGGGAAGTGTTGTCTGTTTTGGGGTTTCCTTGTCTAGTGTTTCTAGTGTATATTAAGTTTTGAGTCCTTCTTACAGGTCAATATTTATCCTTAAGTATTTATGGACACCTTTCTTACCTTTTTAAGGTTGTTTTCACCCTTTTTGGTCCTTTACCCACCCTTACACGATTGTTTCACTACAGAGTAGAATATCCCTAACCCATACACGAGTTTGTAGTGGTATACCTGTGTATCATATGTGGCTTTACATATATGAGACCTGCATATGCCCTCTTTTGGTGATTTTTTTCACTTTTTGGGGCAAGTTTGGGGTGGTCTGGTGTTGTTTGTGGTGTCCTTCTAGGTCCCTTGTCTATGTAAGACCACTCAAAAGTGGTGTATCCATTTGAATGTGGTATTAACCTATTTTTTAATCCATTTATAAAGCCTTTGGGCTTGTCGCTTTCTCTTCACCCCACCTCCTTCTTTAGCATGAACTTGTTGTGCAAGGTGTTTATCAGCCTCTTTTAGCAAGTATAGACTGAACCTAAGAGCATTCTGATCCTTTTTTTCTTTAGCCTTGTTGATTAAATTATTTATTCCAACGTTGTTGGATTGATCTCTTATGTAAGCTTTTCTCACTGTGGAAATTAAGACCCAGTGATAGATTAATTTTACTCACAACAATTAACAATTGATCATGCAAAATCACTCACAAAAGAGACTGAATATGGAGCTGTAACACTAAATTGTATTAATTGAGTGTACAATAGCCAAACTTGTAATAACATAGGCTGCTAAATAAATAGAATACATCAAGGATTCGATTGCATGAGGAGCAAATCAAATCTAGCATAAAGCAGGCTTACCAAAAATAAGCAAATCCCCCATAGATGTAAAAAGCTGATCCCAAATCTGCCATGGAGCTCATGAATTGGAAAAAAGGATTAGGCAAGCTAAAGAGTGGTGGAATGACAGCTCATAAATTCTTTTGCATGGAGAAAAGAGAGGAGGATGTGTAGGACAAAAAACTAGTCAACCTCACCTAGTCTAGCTTTTCCTTTTGCCTTAAAACACTGAAAAAGCAGGCAATAAAGCAGAAAAAGCAGAAGGGCGCCTAGGAGGCCAGGAATAAAGCAGAATTGATTCCTTTAACTCTACCATG
>LPNX010902341.1:105267-125954 GCA_001517045.1 Pseudotsuga menziesii | reverse complement strand
TTATCACAGTATATGGTAGTTGAGTACTCTGGTTCGAAGCCACACTCTCCAAGTAAACCCTGCAACCATAAACATTGAGTTGCTACATTAACAACTCCTATGTACTCTGCTTCTGTAGATGAGAGTGTAATGGAACTTTGTTTCTTGCTTGACCAGCTGATTGGCCCTTCTGCAAGCATGAACACATATCCTGATGTGGACTTTCTGTCTGTGCTATCACCTGCCTAATCACTGTTAGTAAATCCAATCAAATCAAGATCAGATTTTGCTTTATAGAAGATCCCATGTGTCCTTGTTCCCTGAACAAAGTTAATGATCCTTTTGGCTGCTTTCCAATGGATCTCATGAGGCTGATCCATGTATCTAGAAGCCACACTTACTACATAACAAATATCAGGTCTAGTATGTGTCAGATACAACAAACATCCAATCAATTGCCTATACAGTGTATTGTTTACCATAGGTGAAGAATCAACTTCTTCCAGCTTCACTCCTGAAAGGAAAGGAGTTTTTCTTGCTTTTTAATCCTTCATTTTGAATTTGTTCAGCAAGTCCAAGGCATATTTGGACTGGTGCACCTTGATTCCAGCTTTGGTTTGAGATATCTCAAGCCCCAAAAATTGACTTAAGAGCCCCAAATCTGTCATCGAGAAGGATTGGTTCATAGCACTCTTCAAGGAAGCAATCTCATCTTGTGAGCTTCCTGTAATGAGGAGGTCATCAACATATAACACAATGATCATTAATGAACCATTAACTAACTTCAAATATACATTTGGATCTGATTTGCACCGAACAAAATTCAGTGATAGCATGAAGCTATCGATCTTGGCATACCAAGCCCTGGGGGATTGCTTTAGCCCATACAATGACTTTCTCAACCTGCACACAAGAGAAGGGTTAGTAGAAAAACCTTGAGGATTCTGCATATATATCTCCTTAGTGATATCTCCATTTAGGAAGGCACATTTTACATCCATGTGATGTACCTCCCATTTCCTTGAGGCTGCAATGGCTAGAGCTAGCCTAATGGAATCCATCTTTGCCACTAGGGCAAAGGTCTCATTGTAATCTATGCCATGAACCTATGAGTAGCCTTTAGCTACCAATATAGCCTTGTACTTCAGTGGTGAACCATCAGCAGCAAATTTGGTCTTATAGACTCACTTACACTGGACTAACTTTCTTCCTGGAGGAAGATCCACTAGCTCCCATGTGTTGCTCTTCTGGAGTGAGCTGAACTCCTCCTTCATGGTTGTTTTCCATCTTGGATCTCCTGCTACTTATTCATATATTTGAGGATCAGACTCCACCTTCAAATGGAATTTTTCAGCAAACATAGGATCCTTCATGCACAGACCACTCTCAAATTGAGATCTAGTCCTTCTTGGGTCATTGGGATCCCCAGCTAGCTCTCCTGCTACATGTAGTGTCTTGGCTGCCCATTTTGGCCTTGTAGGGCTGTTAGGGTCTGCAATAAACTCATCTCCATCAGAAAAATCAGAATCAGCATGTTCAACAAACTCTTTACTTACTTCTTGAGGTTCAGGTGGTGAAGAGGCTTCACCAACTTCCACTGCTGCAAGGGGTTCTTCTTCAAACTGAACACACCTTTCAATGAAGGATTTGTTTGTGCTCAAATTTATCAACTTGTACCCTTTTGAATCTTTAGAATATCCAAAAAAAAGACACTCTTGGCTTTGGGGCTGCAAAGCCTTCCTATTCTCTGTTGGAATTCTAGCCCAAACCTTTAAGCCAAAAATCCTGAAATGGGTCACATCTGGCTTGTGCCCACTTCATGCTTCAAAGGGAGTCATACCATCAAGATGTTTGTGAGGCACCCTATTCTGAATATAGGCTGCACAGTTGATAGCTTCGTCCCAGTACTTTGGTGGAAAAGTTTTGTCCTCCATCATGCATGTTGCCATCTCCTTCAGTGATCTGTTCTTCCTCTCAGCAACACCATTTTGTTGTGGTGTGTAAGGGATATAATGCTGCATCTGAATACCTGCATCTGCACAATAATTAATAAACTCAGACTTGACATAATCACCACCATTGTCAGATCTGAGGGCCTTGAGTTTCCTTCCAGACTGGTTTTCAACCAAAGCCTTAAAGACTTTGAATAGGCCAAAAACTTCAGACTTGTGTTTCAGGAAGTGAACCCAGCAATAGCTGGAAAAGTCATCATTGAAATTCAATGCAAATTTGGCCTGACTCATGGACATATGATGGAATGGGCCAGCAACATCACTATGAATCAGCTCGAGGGGTGCAGAGGTTCTCTCATGACTAGCTCTCTCAAATTTGTGCTCTGGGTGTTTTCCTAGGATACAACCTTGACAGACTCCTTTGGAAAATTTTATCTTGGGCAACCCTATGACCATCTCTTTTTCACTAAGATCAGAAAGATATTTGTAGTTTAGGTGGCCAAATCTTTCATGCCAAAGCTTGCTAGCCTCATTAGCATGAATCAGAAGAGCAGAGGGGTTTGAGTAAGGTAGGAAGTGTGAGAACATGTATACCTTTTGAGCATGATTTGCAACTCCTTTTGCAATGACTCTACCACTTGAGATCTCTGTGATATCAACTTCATCAGGGGAGAATATGACCTTCTTAGGAGACCTAGTGTGGGTCATCTGGTACACTGACAGGAGGTTGGAGGCGAGACCAGGGACATACAGCACATTGCTGAACTGACCATGATCAAGATCTATCTTTCCTTTGCCCATACTTTCAGTGAGAGAGTCATCTCCCAGTACAATAGATGGTCCTTTCAACTTGTCCAGTGAGGAGAAGGCCTCCTTAGTCGAAACCATGTGTCTTGAAGCTCCAGAATCAATGATAAAACTGGGTGAGCTTGATGTGCTAACAACCAATGCATGAACTCTCTCTCTGTCATCTAAACTTGATCCTCCTTCTCTCTTCTTTGAGCTTTCTAGAAGGGAGATGCCATTCTTCTCCAGGAGTTGGGTCAGCATATCAATCTACTTTTTCATACAAGAGCATTCAGAGTGATTTCCCTTATTGCAGTATGTGCACTTGTTCATTTCACCTTTGTTTTTCTTCTTCTGGTTATTCTTCTTGGGACCTTGTAGATCCTCTGGAGAGTGTTTCTTGTCTCTCTTTTGCTCATGTGGCTTTTTAGCTTTCTTTTTGATTTTTGAATCCACCTTCGAATCTCCAGCAATCAAAGCTTGATCTTTGGATGGTTTGATGGTGCCCATCATCACCAGCTTGTCTTGTTCTTGTGTGAGAGATTCCATGAAATATGCAAGGCTAGGCATCTTCCAGGCTCGAGCTGTCAGTTTTGTGGCATAGAAGGTCGAAACAAACACTGAATAGTCAGGGCCTAGATTTGAGAGGATGGCCAGTACGAGCTGATCATCTTTATTTTCAATACCACACTGTTTCAGCTACAAAACTAGTGCTTTGAACTTGGAGAAATATAGCTGCAAGGATTCAAAGCTATTTGGACTCAGAGAAATCAGCTCATTTTCGATTTGATGTCCCCTCATCTAATCTGTCTTTCCAAAAAGATCAGCAAGCTTCTCCCATACTTCATTCGGTGATGTCAATCCATCAAGATGGAAAAGGAGGTCTCTGGAAATACTCAGACACAGGAGGCCATAAGCCTCATCCCTCTTGTTGTGCCATTTTGTCTTCTCTGCAGCTGCATTGGGCTCTGATTCTGTTGCCATAGTCACCCTGTAGAGGCCTTTCTCTCTCAACAGTATCTCCATCTCTGCTTTCCTATCAAATAAATTGAAGGGATTCAAGATAGTTTTCTGTGATTGATCCATAGCTTAGAAAATCTGTCCCGGTTGTCAGTAGAAGGCTCCCAGTCACTGATGTCGAACCTTCAAAACAATTTTTGAAGGAGAGAAACAATATACAATGGCTCTGATACCATGTGGAAATTAGGACCCAGTGATAGATTAATTTTACTCACAACAATTAACAATTGATCATGCAAAATCACTCACAAAAGAGACTGAATATGGAGCTGTAACACTAAATTGTATTAAATGAGTGTACAATAGCCAACCCTATAATAACATAGGCTGCTGAATAAATAGAATACATCAAATATTCTATTGCATGAGGATCAAATCAAATCTAGCATAAAGCAGGCTTACCAAAAATAAGCAAATCCCCCATAGGTGAAAAAAGCTGATCCCAAATCTATCATGGAGCTCACGAATTGGAAAAAAGGCTTAGGCAAGCTAAAGAGTGGTGGAATGGCAGCTCATACATGCTTTTTCATGGATAAAAGAGAGGAGGATGCGTAGGACAAAAAACTAGTCAACCTCACCTAGTCTAGCTTTTCCTTTTGCCTTAAAACACTGAAAAAGCAGGCAATAAAGCAGAAAAAGAAAAAGGGCGCCTAGGAGGCCAGGAATAAAGTAGAATTGATTCCTTTAGCTCTCCCATGTGCTACATGAGTCAAATAAGGAAAGTTTGACCATTATGGATAGGCAAAAGACAACTTGCACAAGGTGGGATACATGAACTAGGCAAATAAGACAAAAATAATTAAATTAATGTCTAAGTGGGTAAAATATGGGTTGATTATTCTAACACTCACAAGAGAGGTCTTATCTGACTTTAGGGCACCGTAGGGTCTATTTTGTGGACATATAACATAATTCCTTATGCTTTGTTTTACATCACATGCATGCACTTTTTTGTAGATGTTGAAATATTGTAACTTCAAACGATATTCCAAATGTATTTTACTGATGTACCCCATGGGAGATGTTATTATTCCTTTGTTGGGATGTTATTATTGTAATTTTTCATCATAGATTCATGAGGTAAAACCTCCATTGCAAGTTGGGTGAATAGTACCCCAATGAATAATATAAAATATTATTTTGAGTCTTCTTAGGTGAAGCCAACCCAAATATTTTAGTGGGCTCAACTTATTAGGGTAAAAATTCAAGTGACTTAAATGACATAATAGAGGAGTTGTGCTTCTCATTAGAACACAGACTCACTCACTTTAGTAGCACATAGGAGAGAGAGAGAGAGAGAGAGAGAGAGAGAGAGAGAGAGAGAGAGATATTAGCAATGAGGAGAGTACTTATTTTGGGGTTTTATCTTATACATCTTATACATAGGAGGTTTTTATGGGTTTTCTTCCCCTTGAGGGTTTCCTGGAACAAATATCATGTCTATCTTGTGATTGTGTTTCATTTAGGGATTCTTCATATTCTATTGTTGTGAATTTGGATTGAACACTAATTATATATAGATTATCATATGAAATCTTAAAATGGTATCAGAGCTATCTTGAATAGGACAACTTTCAAAAGGTAAAACTCTCTCTCTTCTTCCTTTGGAAGAAATTAGGGTTTCTGCAAAGAATGGAATTTGGAAGATCTTCTTGCATAGAAATGTTTGCCTCCCTAGAGTGCACCTATTAACCCTAGGATTGAATTTTTTGGGTAGTTAAAAATCTAGGAAATTCAAACCTAGTTTGTCCTTGAACCAAAAAAACTGCAGAAAACCAATACCATAAATTATGTAGAAATTGGAACCTCGCAAGCAAGTTTTAAAGGGTGAATATTTGGGATCTCCAGAAACCAAGTGGACCAAACAAATCATCTGTGTCAAGCTCATATCCATGTAATGTCATATTTTAATTTGATAGGTTTCAATTTTTCAGTGATCTCCTGGATTGGATGGCCCCAAGCACTAAGCTTGAAGGCAAACTGGAAGGCATATAAAACTTCTAGCATGGAAATATATGACTAGTCTCATTCTTAAAGAGAATGGACTTGAGAAGTACATCAACGATGAATTTACAGAACCAAAATAAGATGAATCTAAGGATAAGCATGAACAATACCTAATCAAGGAAATGAGGATCATTGTTGTTTCTATCAAATATTACTTGATCCCTCAAGTGTCATCTAAGAATACACCAAAGCAAATGTATGATGAACTTTATAGAATGTATAGGGAAGAAACATCATTAGAAAGGGGAATTTGAGAGCTCAACTAAAGGGCACCAAGATGAGTAAAGGAGAATTAATTCAATATTACCTCACAAGGGCCTCCCAGTTTAGGTAACAACTAAGTGCTATTGGAGACACCCTCGATGAGGCTGAACAAGTTATGACTGCTCTCAATGGTCTCACTAGACCTTGGGAATCTTTCATACAGATTCTGTGTGATAGAAAGAAAGTATGACGTTCTAAATTGTATGGGAATATTGCATTCAAGAACAAGCTAGAGTATCTAACAGAGAAACTATACTAAGAGAAGATGATTAGGCTCTAGCCATCCATACTAAAGGAAGAAACTCTACTCAGAGAAGATGATCAGGCTCTAGCCATCCATACTAAAGGAATAAAACAATCAAACTTCAAGAAATGTAGTCGTAAACCTTCAAAAAAGAAGTTTCAAAAGAAAAGAGTAAACAATCAGAAGAAAGATTAATCAAAGTATCAATGCTACAATTGTCATAATATAGGACACCTTTCTAGAGTATTTCCATAACCAAAGAAGAAGAACAACAAGAGACATCATGCTCATCTAGACGAAGATGAGGATGAGGAAGAAAGAACTCAAAAGATACTAACAAAATAAGAAGATGTACTATTCTTTGCACTCTTTGGGTCCATAACACTTGGAGAGGATACATTGATTATTTATAGTGGTGCTTCAAAGGGCATGACTATGGAAATTGAACCCAGGTGTTAGAACAATTACACTCACAAAAATTGCCAATTACACATGAAAATTACTCACAAAGGAGACCGAATATGGAGCAGAACACTAATCTGTATTGAATAAGTGTACAATAGCCAACTCTGTGAAGTCATAGGCTGCCACAATAAATAATTACATGAGATATTCGAATGCATAAGGATTCCATTCGAATTTGGTCAAAAGTAGGCTTACTAAATCTAAGCAAATCCTCCATAGGTGCATAAAGCACTTTCCAAATATGTCTAGGAGCTCACGAATTGGAAAAATCAATTAGGAAAGCTAATAGATTATGGAAGGACAACTCATACATGCTTTTATTAGGAGAAAAGAGTGGAGGATGATGAGGACAAAAAACAAGTTAAGTTCACCTAGTCAAACTTCCCAATTGCCTTAAAACTCAGAAAAAGCAGGCAATAAAGCAGAAAAAGTAGACATGCACTAGGAAGGCTAGGAATAAAGAAAATTTGATTCCAAGTGGTTTCCCAAGTGCTCCATGACTCAAATTTATCAAGTTTGACCACTTTGGATGTGTGGAGGACAACTTGCATAAGGTGGAATATGGAAACTAGGCAAATAAGACAAAAAATGGATTAATTAATGTCTAAGGTAGCTAACTATGGGTTGATTATTCTAACACCCACCCTTAAGCCTGACTTATGAGTAAAATATCAGAAAATTATAGGGCCTAGAAACAAGGCTTAGTCACCCTTTACATACTGCATGTCCATTTGACCAAGGAAAGAGGAAAAAACCTAGTGGGAAAAATCCCCCCTTAAACATGGACAATAAAACAAAATCTGAAATCTTGTCATCACTCATGCTTCACAGCATGATTAGAAATCTCCAACAGTGATTTGAGATTGCTGAATGTCTTCTCACAAAAAACTTTGGTGAAGATATTTGCTACTTGTTCTGAAGATGAACAAAAGAGTAGGTGAATGGTGCCATCATGTACAAGTTGTCTGATGTAGTGCATATGGATCTCAATGTGTTTGGTTCTCTGTTTCTAAACTGGATCATTGCATATTCGAATGGTACTCTGATTATCACAATAGATAGTAGTTGAGTATTCTGATTCGAATCCACACTCTCCAAGCAACCCCTGTAACCATAAACATTGAGTTGTTGCATTTACAACTCTTCTGTACTCTGCTTCTGTAGATGAGAGTGCAATGGAACTCTGTTTCTTGCTTGACCAGATGATTGGCCCTTCAGCAAGCATGAACACATATCCTGATGTTGACTTTCGATTTGTGTTGTCACCTGCCCAATCACTGTCAGTAAACCCAATCAAATCAAGATCAGATTTAGTTTTTTTTGTAGAAGATCCCATGAGTCCTTGTTCCCTGAACAAAGTTAAGGATCCTTTTGGATGCTCTCCAATGGATCTCATGAGGCTGATCCATGTATCTTGAATCCACACTTACTGCATAAGAAATATCAGGTCAAGTATGTGTAATATACAGCAAACATCCAATCAATTTCCTATACAGTGTATTGTTTACCATAGGTGAAGAATCAACTTCTTCAAGCTTAGCTCCTAAAAGGAAAGGAGTCTTGCTTGGCTTGCAATCCTTCATGTTGAATTTTTTCAGCAAATCCAAGGCATACTTGGACTGATTTACTTTGATTCCTTCTTTGGTTTGAGCAATCTTGAGCCCCAAGAATTGGCTCAATAAGCCCAAATCAGTCATTGAGAAGGCATGGTTCATTGCATCCTTCAAGGAGGCAATTTCATCCTTTGAGCTTCCTGTAATGAGAAGGTCATCAACATACAAAACAATGATCATTAATGAACCATGAATCAGCTTCAAATATAATTTGTATCTGACTTGCATCGAACAAAATTCAGTGATAGCAGAAAGCTATCAATCTTGGCATACCAAGCCCTGGGGGCTTGCTTAAGCCCATACAATGACTTCTTTAGCCTACACACAAGATATGGGTTAGTAGAAAATCCTTGAGGATACTACATGTAAATTTATTTAGTGAGATCTCCATTCAAGAAAGCACACTTCACATCCATGTGATGTACCTCCCACTGCTTTGAAGCTGCAATGGCTAAGGCTAGCCTGATGGAGTCCATATTTGCCACTGGTACAAAGGTCTCATTGTAATCTATGCCATGTACCTATGAGTAGCCCTTGGCTACCAATATGGCCTTGTATTTCAAAGGTGAACCATCAGCAGAAAATTTGGTTTTGTAAACCCACTTACACTGAACTAGCTTCCTCCCTCGGGGAAGATCAACCAGTTCCCATGTGTTGTTCTTCTGGAGTGATCTGAACTCTTCTTCCATGGATGTTTTCCATCTTGGATAATTTTCTGCATATTCATATGCCTATGGGTCTGATTCAACCATCAGATATCATTTTTCTACAAACATAGGATCTTTTATGCATAGAGCACTCTCAAACCGAGATCTAGTCCTCCTAGGATCATTAGGATTTCCAGCTAGTTCTACAGCTGCATGAATGGTATTTTCTGCCCATTTTGGTCTTGTAGGACTATTAGGATATGCAATTAAATCATAATTATCAGATATATCAGAATCAGCAAGTTCAACTATCTCTTCACTTACATTCAATGATTCTGGTGGTGAAGAGGATTCTCCAACTTCCACTGCTGCTAAAGGCTCTTCTTGGAACTGAACACTCCTTTCAATGAAGGATTTGTTTGTGCTCAAATTTATCAGCTTGTACCCTTTTTAATCTTTAGAGTACCCAACAAATAGACACTCTTGGCTTTGGGGCTACAAAGCCTTCCTCTTTTCTGTTGGAATTCTAGCCCAAGCTCTTGAGCCAAAAATCCTGAAATGGGTCACATCTGGCTTGTGCCCACTCCATGATTCGAAAGGAGTCATACCATCAAGATGTTTATGAGGTACCCTATTATGGATATAGGCTGCACATTTTATAGCTTTGGCCCAAAACTTTGGTGGCAAAGTCTTAGCCTCCATCATGCAGGTTGCCATCTCTTTCAGTGATCTGTTCTTCCTCTCAGCAACACCATTTTGTTGTGGTGTGTAAGGGATAGAATGTTGCATATGAATACCCACATCTGCACAATATTGAATGAACTTAGACTTGACACACTCACCACCATTGTCAGATCTGAGGATCTTGATTTTCCTCCCAGATTGGTTTTCAACCAAAGCCTTAAAGACTTTGAAGAGGCCATAAACTTTAGACTTGTGTTTCAGGAAGTAAACCCAGCAATACCTGGAAATGTCATCTATGAATTTTAATGCATATTTTTCCTAACTCATTGAAATATGAGGAAATGGGCCAGAAACATCACTGTGGATCAACTCAAGAGGTGCAGAGGTTCTCTCATGACTAGCTTTCTCAAATTTATGCTCTGGGTGTTTTCCTAAGATGCAACCTTGATAGACTCCTTTGGAAAACTTAATCTTCAGTAACCCTATTACCATTTCTTTTTCAATAAGATTAGAAAGATACTTGTAATTAAGGTGGCCAAATATTTCATGCCAAAGTTTGCTTGCGTCATTAGGATGAATCAGAAGAGCAGGGGGGTTTGAGTAGGGTAGGAAGTGTGAGAACATGTATACCTTCGAAGTGTGATTTGCAATTCATTTTGCAATGACTTTACCACTTGAGATCTCTGTGATCTCAACTTCAACAGGGGAGAATATGAACTTCTTTGGAGACCCTGTGTGGGTCATCTGATACACTGATAAGAGGTTAGAGGAAAGACCTGGAACATACAACACATTGCTGAACTTACCATGGTCAAGATCAATCCTCCCTTTGCCCAAACTTTCAGTGAGAGAGTCATCTCCTAGTACTATTGGTGGACCTTTAGACATGTCAAGTGAGGTGAATGCCTCCTTGGTTGAAACCATGTGTCTTGAAGCTCCATAATCAATGATGAAACTAGGTGAGCTTGATGTGCCAGCAACCAATGCATGAACTCTCTCTCTATCATCTGAATTTGATCCTCCTTCCCTCTTCTTTGAGCTGTCAGGAAGGGAGATTCCATTCTTCTCTAGGAGTTGGGTCAACATGTCTATTTTCTTGTTCATGCAGGAGCTTTCAGAATGATTTCCCTTACTGCAGTATGCACACTTGCTCATTTCTCCTTTGTTCTTCTTCTTCTGGGAGTTCTTCTTGGAACCTTAAGGCTCCTCTGGAGACTTGTTTTTGTCTCTCTTTTGCTTAGGTGGCTTCTTAGATTTCTTCTTGCCTTTTGAATCCACCCTTGAATCTCCAGCAACCAGAGCTTGGTATTTGGAAGGTGTGATGGTGCCCATCATCACCAATTTATCTTGTTCTTATGTGAGAGATTCCATGAAATCTGCAAGGCTAGGCATTTTCCAGGCTTGAGCTGTCAACTTTGTAGCATAGAAGGTTGATACAAACACTGAATAGTTAGGGCCAAGCTTCGAGAGTATGGCCAAAACCAGTTGCTCATCTTTCTTTTCGATCCCACATTGTTTTAGCTACAAAACAAGGGCTTTGAACTTGGAAAAATAGAGTTGCAGGGATTCAAAGCTATTGGGACTCAGGGAGATCAATTCATTTTCAATTTAATGTCCCCTCATCTCATCTCTCTTACCAAAAAGCTCAACAATATTCTCCCATACTTGATTTGGTGATGTCAATCCATCAATATGGAAAAGGAGGTCTCTGGGTATGCTCAGACACAGGAGACCATAGGCCTCATCCCTCGTGTTGTGCCATTTAATTTTCTCTGCAGCTACATTGGGCTCTGCTTCTATTGCCATATTCAATCTATAGAGGAATTTCGCTCTCAATAGTATCTCCATCTCTGCTTTCCATTCAAAGAAGTTAAATGGAGTCAAGATGATCTTTTGAGATTGGTCCATGGCTCAGAAATTGTCCCTTCAGTCAGCAGAATGCTCCCAGTCAATGATGTCGAACCTGAAATACAAATTGGAAGGAGAGAAATCGATCCAAAAAGTCTTTGATACCATGTGGAAATTGAACCCAGGTGTTAGAACAATTACACTCACAAAAATTGTCAATTACACATGCAAATTACTCACAAAGGAGACTGAATATGGAGCAGAACACTAATCTGTATTGAATAAGTGTACAATAGCCAACCCTGTGAATTCATAGGCTGCCACAATAAATAATTACATGAGATATTCAAATGCATAAGGATGCCATTCGAATTTTGTCAAAAGCAAGCTTACTAAATCTAAGCAAATCCCCCATAGGTGCATAAAGCACTTTCCAAATCTGTCTAGGAGCTCACAAAGTGGAAAAATCAATTAGAAAATCTAATAGATGATGGAAGGAAAACTCATACATGCTTTTCTTAGGAGAAAATAGTGGAGGATGATGAGGACAAAAAACAAGTTAACTTCACCTAGTCAAACTTTCCCAATTTCCTTAAAACTCAGAAAAAGAAAACATGCGCTAGGAAGGCCAGGAATAAAGTAGATTTGATTCCAAGTGGTTTCCCAAGTACTCCATGACTAAAATTTATCAAGTTTGACCATTTTGGATGTGTGGAGGACAACTTGCATAAGGTGGAATATGGAAACTAGGCAAATAAGACAAAAATTGGATTAATTAATGTCTAAGGTAGCTAACTATGGGTTGATTATTCTAACAATGACAGGGAAGAAGCAAACTTTATCAAGAATTGAAGAAAAGAGCTCTCCTAAGAAAGTATAATTAGGAGATAACTATCAATATCCCATAAAAGGTATTGGTGAATCAAGATACAAGATTGACTCTGGGATTTCCATGAAGATGAAGGAAGTACTATATGTACTAGGTTTTAAAAAGAACTTACTTTCCATCTCAACACTAGATAAGAAAGCATATAGAGTTTCTTTTATAAATGGATAAGTACTTATGTGGTCCAAAGGAAATATACTTGAAAATGATGTGGTAATTAGTGAAGAAGAAGGAGGAATGTACAAACTCAAAGGACATCCAAAGACAACCCTTGTCCATGAGACTACTAGCTCAAGTTAACTATGGCACAAGAGGCTTGCTCACATCAATTACAAAGAACTGCCCTATGTGAGCAAGGTGGTAACAGGGTTACCAAATCTAGATATTGATCATGAGGGAACTTGCAAAGGATGTACAAGAGGAAATAACATCAAGAATCCATTTTCGAAAAGTGAAACAAAGACTAAAGGTACATTGGAATTAATTCATTCTGATGTATGTGGTCCTATTCCCTCCATATCGTTAAGTGGATATCAATATTATGTCACATTTATTGATGTCTATTCAAGAAATACATAGATATACTTCTTGAAGAACGAAAGTGAAGTGTTCAGGAAATTCAAGGAATTCAAAGCCTTCATAGAGAACCATTCAAAAAGAAGAATCAAGACACTGAGATCAGATAATGGTGGAGAATATACTTTAAAATAATTTGAAGCATTCGTCAAGGATGCTGGAATCAAGAGGGAGCTAACCACTCCCTACAATTCGCAACATAATGGTGTTGCGAAAAGAAATAAAAGAACCATTATGGAATCAGTGAAAACAATGATTCATGACCAAGACCTCCCTATGCACCTATTGGATGAAGCAACAAGAACAACCACATATGTTCAAAATAGATTATCTCACAGTGCTCTTGGATTCAAGAATCCTTAAGAAATGTATACATGAAAGAAATCCGAAGAGAACCATCTCAAGATATTTGGTTATCCAGTATATGTACATATTCCGAAAGAGAAGAGAACCAAGTTGGATCCTTCCGAAAACAAGGGAGTATTTGTTTGATACTATGAAGTATCCAAATCCTTCAGGATATACATTTCAAGATTCCATCATATCGATATTAGTAGGGATGTAAGATTTGATGAAGAGAAATGTTTTAATAAATCCAGAAGGTGTTAGTTTGAAGAAGTACATGAAGAGGATGTACCTACTAGAATGGTAGAAGCTGAACCCTCTCCTGAATAGAAGCATCTAAAGATCATGATATGCTAGAACCTCAGGAACCATCTACTATGGATATATATCGAAAGAGAAAAACTGCTAGGGTAAGAGAAATCATACAGGAAGTAGAGAGATATGGAGTTATAGAAGGCTCCAGAAGAACAAGCAAAATATCAAATCCATACTCCATTTATGTAGCTTTGATGTGTGACCTTGTAGATCACGAACCCACTATCTATGAGGAAGATGAACATAATAAAGAGTGGGTGGAAGCAATGATGGAAGAATGCTAGTCAATAATGAAGAATGATGTTTGGGATATAGTACCCAAACCAGAAAACAAGTGTGGTATCTTCTAAATGGATCTACAAGATAAAACATGCTACTGATGGAAGTATTGAAAGGTACAAGGAAATATTTGTGGCTAGAGGATTCTCTCAGAAAGAGAGGATTTATTATGAAGAGAAATTTTCTCCAGTATCAAGGTACACTTCCATCATAATCATCATGGTACTTGCTTCCATGATGAAGTGGGATCTACACCAGATGGATGTAAATACAACCCTCCTGAATGGTATGATTTAGGAAGAGGTTTACATTGAAAATACACAAGGATTTGAAGTCGAAGACAAAGTGACTCATGTATGTAAGTTGAAAAATATATGTATGGACTGAAGCAAGCTCCTAGATATTGGAATGGTAGAATATATAACTTATTGACAAGCTTGGGATTTACAAAAAGTAAAGTTGATCCTAACTTTTATATGAAGATTATGAATGATGAACCTGTCATACTATTAATGTATGTGGATGATCTATTTCTGACTCGAAATGGGAAACATATCACAAAAAGAAAGATTAATTTTTGGGTCATTGATGTATCTAACGAATACAAGGCCATATATATGCTTTGATGTGAACACCTTAATTTAGTATCTAGTTAAACTTAGATGGGTTCACTTGATAGATGCAAAGCATGTGATGAGTGACCTAAAAGGTACAATAGATTTCAGATCTTACTATGGTAGAGATCATGACTATAGATTGTATGGATATTCGGATTCATATTGGGAGACAAATTCAATTGACAAAAAGAGAACCTCAGGTGGATGTTATTGTCTGAGATTTGCCATGATCTCATGGTTTAGTAAGAAACAATATAGGTATGCTCTCAGCACAGTTGAAGCATAATACATTGCATCTTGCTCCTCTAGTTTTGAAGAGACATGGTTTCTAAAAATGATGTCATGACTATTTGACATGGAGTTGGATACCACTTTGATTCTTTGTGAAAAACATAGTTGCATAAAGATGACAGATAATCTTGTGTTTCATGATAAATCAAAGCACATAGAAATATGATACTTTTAGGGATATGGTACAAAATGGATCTATAAAGCTCCAGTATGTGAGTACCAATGAGCAAGTTGCTAATGTGATGACCAAGCCTCTATCTCGAGTAAAGTTTGAATACTTTCATGACAAGATTGTTGTACTTAGAAAATACTTTCCTTGAAAGGAGGAACAATGATGATACTACAAGTTTTCCTTGCAAGAAGGAATGATGAAAATATGGACTCTCTTCGAAGAGGAGGAACAATTCAAATATACAGACTCTCCTCAAAAAGGAAAAATAGGTTGAAGATATGAACCCTCCTCGGACAAAGGGGGAGCAGGTTGATAATATGGATCCTCCCTAGATAGGGGGAGTGATGATAACACTATCATTGATGACAGTGAAGCTCCAGTATGAAAGAGGCCAAGTACGACTGAAGATGCTGACAAGGTCTAACATTCACTTGTGGATGACAGTATCCTCTCTTGAGGATGGTCTTGCAGGAAATAACACTCAGTTCCTGAGAGTGGTCCTCACTAGATAAGGATGGCCCTGTAGATGTTAACATTCACTTAGGTGTGGTCCTAGATTTGAAGTTGAGGATGCTCTACAATGAGTCCTTATGGATGACAGGGCTTGCATTTAGGTGCAGTCGAGATATGCTTTGCAGAGAGAGTCTTTCACTTGGAGAGTATACCTACATTTATATGTAGATTCCATAGAATAACACTCTCTTGGGAGTGTTATTAGATCTAATAGTTTGAGGATGGTATATGATGAGTCCTTACGGACAACATGTCCTGCATTAATGTGCGGATGAGATCTACACTTAGTTATAGATGATTCAGCTAGTCGATACTATGGACCCTCCTCGCTAAGGGGGAGTATGTTGATGGAGGATTGCACCATCCTTGGACCTATGTACTAAAGGGATAGGGATTGATCATGTTGTAAAGAGATCATGTGTACTATAGCTAGCATGGAACCAGAGTATTGAGAAGATCAAAGTGATGCTACAAAGGATCGAGAAGATTAAAGTGCTGATGCAAAGGATCAAGAAGATCAAAGTGTTGCTGCAAAGAATCAAGAAGATCAAAGTGTTGCTGCAAAGGATCAAGAAGATCTAAGTGTTGCTACGAAGGATCGGAAGATAGAAGTATTTTTGCAAAAGGGTCAAGTGATTGTGTGCTACGGAAGATGAAGACATTGAAGATTAATTGTTTTAGTTACTGATGAATGTTGAAAAATTCCTATGACGTATAGTTGTATTACCTCGATAATGCTGAATATACTCTCTCTCATTACTCCTATAGTTGATGATGATGTTTTCAGTAGAATACCCTTCTAGTTAAGGGGGAGTGTTGAAATTTATAACTTCAACGAATATTCTAAATGTATTTTACTGATGCACCCCAAGGGCAATGTTATTATTCCTCTGTCGAGATGTTATTATTGTAATTGGTCATCATATATTCATGAGGTAAATCCTCCATTGTAATCCAGGTCAATAGTACCCCAATGAATAATATAAAATATTTTTTTGAGACTTCCTTAGTGAATTCGGCCCAGGCATTTTAGTGACTTAAAGTGTATAAACATAGGAGTTGTTTTTCTCATTAGAACACAGACTCACTCACTTGAGTAGCAGATAAGAGAGATAGAGATCAACAAGGATGAGAATATGTTTTTGGGGGTTTTAACTTATACATATTATACAGAGGAATTTTTGTTTCATTTTCTTTCCCTTTAGGGTTTCCCAGGATAAATATTGTGTATATCTTGTGATTGTGTTTCTTTCAGTGATTCTACATATGCTACTGTCATGAATTTGGATTAAACACTAATGATATCTAGATTAGCATATGAAACCTTAATAATAGATTGTTTTATTTCTCATTTATAAAGAAAAAGAGAAAAACAACAAGTATTTTCTTTACATGCATTTAGGATAGGGTTTATGCTTAGGTGCATTCCATGCTTTTGTCTATTTGAAAATACAAAAAAAGATCTTTTTTCGTGGCCTTCATTTTCAGTTTTGAAAAGAAAAGAGAAGTAGAAGTTTTCATTTTGAATCTCTTTCACATTGGTCATGTTGTTTATGCTTTCAAGTCAAAACATCATTATTTTATTTATTTCTATCTTCGATTAATCAACATCCCTTAAAAAGAACGTTAACATTTAAAACATATTAGTAACATTTTGTTTCTAGGGAAAACACACACTAGTCTAGGATAGTGATTTGGGTTAAGGTTATATTTAACCACCAAAAAATTTAAACTCAAACATACTAGCCTTTCATTCAGGAAATCTCATTTCACAAAGAACTGAATTAGAAAGATCCTTTAAAACATGAGTCAAGCACGAGTTCGTGTGATACTGAGTTATAGATATACCCTTCCTATACTTTATTGAGTATACACTAGAAATGATGTGCGTTTGGGGATTCACTTAGTACCTCCTTCTACCCCTATGTGGTTCCTAGTACTATTTGGGTTTCGGGCTTAGATATCATTCCCATGTGTATCGGATGGACTGACAACTATTTTTCCAGACCTTATTTGTGATTTTGGTAGCCTTAGAATCTTGACCTCTATGGCTCTACACATGTTATGGTGGTAGGCTATTTCCATTGTACCAATGGTATACGCGGGAGGAAAACTTGTGCATCTCTTTGTAAAATTGATTGTTGATTCAAATGCTTCCCCCAAATTGATTGTATCGAGATCCCGAGGAACTGTCCTTCTCCCTTATTTAGTTAGTTTTAGGCCCTCATCATCCCAAAATCTCCTTTGGAAGGTATCCTTGTGTACTTGGTCTAGATACGTAGGTTTTTCTTCTAGTGGTGTGCTCTATGTGTTGTTGGTTTCCAATCGACCTCAAAATTTTCATTCTTGTTAACTCAGAAAATATGGCTAGTATCCCTATGGACACCAACCAAGAGACCCCATGAAAGTGGATTCTTGTGTTGTTCCTTTTATTGAGAATGTTGGTGTTCCCTTGATTTCTACTCAAAATCTTTGTGGATTCACCCTTGGGATACCGGTTTGGTTGTTTTCCACTCCAACTGTCATGAGTGATATTGATTGTTCTCAACTAAGTAACTTATATCAAATGAATAAAAAAAGGGTCTCCCCTCCACCATTGTCAACCTCTCCTCTCCCCCTACATCATGAGGTGAAAGTTATGATACTAGTAACCTGCAGTCTAAAAGGAATAGGAGGAAGAATAGGAAGAAGAAATGAAAGCAAGGGGGAAACTAGCCAGGATTTGGAGGTCATGTTCAGGGAACTCACCCAAACTCTGCAATTCATGTTGGACCTAGCTACACAGCTTCTACAGGTCATGCTAGTGTAACTCATCCATCCTCTGTAAGTCATGTTGGCCCTAGTAACCCAACCTCTAGAGGTCATGTTGGGGACAAATAGTCAATCTATGCAAGTCATATTGATACTAACCACCCATCCTCTATAAGCCATGTTGAAACTGACCACCCAGTCCCTGGAGGTCATGCTATATACACACAGTGAGCCAATGGATGTCATGTTGACATCATTGATAAAACCAACCGTTCAAGACACAAACCTAAGTTCCCTTGTAAGCTTTGTGAGGGATATCACCTTGCTTATTAGTTCCCTGCTATTACAGAGCTAAGAAGAGTGTGGTCTAAGTATTAAGGATATCCTAATCCTGAACAACATTGTAATCTCCCTTTTTTGGAAATTTGGAGAAAATTACAAATTGGGAAAAATTCGAGCTTAACTAGTCATGACTCTAGATGGTTCCAACTTTCACCAAATGGTCCCGAATTTAAAAGCAGACGATATGGCGAGTCTTAAAAAATCCCAATATGTTTTATGGATATTTTGAATCATTATTTATACCTCTACAAAAAAAATTGTGTATAAAGACAAAAAGGCCACAATTACTAGGAAATAATATTCAAACCCCCCTAAGGGTGATGGCCAAACTAGCTCTCGAAATCAAGTACAACCTTCCAAAATTTAAGAAAATAGTATGGGACTGAGTATTAGAAATAAATTATTGTTCTTAATCATATTTATTAAGTTCTTCAAATGTATTATGGTCTGCAACATTTATACGGTAGCTTTTAGTGAAATTGCTTATGGGGAAATTGCATAACTAGCTCAATTTTCACATATGAAAGGTAGAGTTAAAGGTTCATATCAGGATGTGACATATAGGGAACATATAAATAATAACAATGGATTCCCAAGTAGTATAAAACACCATATAAATCCCTTCATACAAGTCTGGTATACAACTCATTCACTATGGGGGTCAAATACATGAAAACTAGTGAATTGGTAGCGTGGAATTGCAAGAGTTTCACATATGGATTTATTGGATTTCAACCCATAGAGCATAGGAAAATAAAATTATAGAGTAAAAAATAAAATATGGTTTTCACAAAATCATCAAACTCATATAACATCGATCATACAAATCTGATACAAGACTCCTTCAACATTGAAGCTAAAGTCATGGAAACTAGTGATCCAATGGCATGGGAATGCAATATTTTCACACATGAGTTTATTGGATTTTGACCCACAGAGGATATGGACATTAAATTACAGATTAATAAATCATATATTTCTTTCCGAAAATCATCCAACTCATATAATATCCCTCATACAAATCTGGTATAAAACTACTTCAAGATTGAAGCCAAAGTCCATGAAGACTAGTGATACAAGGGCATGAGTATGCAAGATTTTCATACATGTATTTCTTATATGTTAACATAAACAAAATTTGGACATAATATTACAGATACGTACATCATATATTGCTTCCCCGTCATCATAAAAATCATAATAATGTCCTCATAAAAATCTGATTTAAAGCTACTCCAATATTGAAGCCAAATCCATGAAAACTAGTTATTCAAGAGCACGGGGAATGTGAGCCTTTCATGCATATGTTTCTGAGATTTTGACTTACAGAGAATATTTAGGTGATACTAAATATAAATCATCATGTATCAAATCTTTGGCATCAACTATCCTCAGCAAGGCACAAGAATCACTCCAACAAGTGCGCCATCAAATGAGAGTGTGGGGGGGTGGAGAAGAAGGAATGAGAGAATGGGGATATAGATGAGAATTATACTATATGGAACTTTAAACTTCAAATAAAAATCCTTCATTAATCTCACATAACTTTTCTTAATGGCCTCTCCATCAACCAACTTGGAAAGGAATTCAAGTCCCTCGAAATTGGTTCACAAGCAGGGAGAGTGAACACTCATCGTGCAATGGACAAGCAAAAGCTGTAAAAAAATCCAAAGGAAAACTAAAAAATGATAAAAATATATTCTCCTTCCTCATTAAATCCTTTAATTAACTTCATGAGGCCTCATAAGTTCCAATTTCCCTCCATGAGATTCCTCCAACTCATCTTAGTGGTTTAGTAACTATCATGACACATGTCTTCCTCTTCATGCTCCAATTCTTTCCCCAATTCGAATGGTTGCCTCTAAGTCCTGAATTCGACCTATTTGTGGCTATTTTTAGCCATGTCATGTCCTATTTTTCATATGTCAGAAATCAGGTCTGAATTATTCATACTTGTCATTGAATATTCCATCATTTGTTGTCATAGAGTGCATAAAATCTCCTTCCAAGTGGCACACTGTGTCTTCTAGTCTCTTCCTCTTCCATGGGAGTTACCCTTGTTTACCAATTAGACTTCATTGGATAATTAGA
>LPNX010902341.1:68523-101170 GCA_001517045.1 Pseudotsuga menziesii | reverse complement strand
ACTAAGTTAAGATATTCAAACACCATATATAACCAAGGTTCTCTATAGTAAACCATGGTTAACCAAGTTCAAACAATAGTTGACCATGATGCATTAAAGTTGACCATGGTATGCTAAGGTCGACAATGTACAAATAATAGTCATTCATGGTTTGTTATGGTCAAACTTAGTTAACTATCATTTAACCAACTTGACAAAGTTTGACCAGGTTGACAAATGATACACAACCATAGGTTCATTAAAGTAAACCATTGTTAAGCAAATTCAAACAATAGTTAACCGTGGTGCATTCCGTAGGTAAGAAAAGTGAACCATGGTTTATTAATGTAAAACATGCTTAATTATGTCAACCATATCCAAGCATGGTTCACTAAAATAAACCATGGCCAAACAACAACAACTTATACCTGACTATAGTCAAAATTAGTCATCCATGTTCAAGCATTATTCAATATGATAAAAAATGGTCAACAATCAATTAACACCTTTCATTAACATGGTCAATGTGGTCAAACATAGTCAACCTTAGCTAAGCAAAGGAAACCATGCTTTCTAAATGTCAACCATGGTTGACCACAGTTGAACAATAGTCAAGCATGATTCATTAAGGTCAACCATGGTCAAACAATAATCACCCTTGCTTAACTATGGTTAAACTTAGTCAACAATATTTCAAAACAGGGTTAAAATTTGTTAGCTTAAGTTGATTATGGAAAAAAATATTCAACTATGATTTAACACCTTTCATTAAAATGGTCAACTACTACTAATAAAAGTTAATTATCGTCCATGCGGATGCACTAAAGTCAACTATGGATATAAAATAGTGAACTGTGGTTCACTATAGTTGAGCTTAGTTCTTCATGATTTGTCAACCATGCTTGACAATGGTCCAACATGGTCAACCTTTTCTCACCAAAATAAACCAAATTTTTCTAGTGTCATTCTCTAGGATTGGAGGTATTAATATGCATTTACTAGGATTGGATAGGAGTCTCAAGTAACACATCACCAACATTCTTTCCTTACCTATTTGCATGTTTATTTGCATGTTTTGTTGCATGTCAATGGACACATAGAGTCACGCATATTTTTTATCATCTTAACATTGTCTTACATCTAAAGTACATATATAGAACATATTTCCCTTCACAATGTATCCAATACTATTGCCAATAGACATATTTGGACATTTTATCCAAGCTACTATTTTATCCAACTTAAAGTACATATTATTATCCTCTATGGCAATAAAAACTTCATTCATTTTTCATAATTTAGCACCAACATTTGAAACATCCATTAGATAGTCCATTATCACTTAGAAGTTCACATCATGAGATACAATATGCTTTTTCTTCACAATAGCAATCAATGTTAATTGGTTGCAAAACAATTAAAGAAAATGTTGATGTATGGGGTTGTGCCCTCCTTGGCTATGTGTATCCTCCTTTATTAAGTATGTTCTTCATCATTTCCTTCTTGTTGAAGTCAAAATCATCCTTATTTTTCTATCAATTGAAGTTGAAAGCATCCATGTTTTCCTCCCAATTTAGGAATGGCTCAAGGGAAAGGAAATAAGTCTCAAAGAGATGTCTCAACTATTGATGTGATTCCTAGAGGGGATGTTGGAGCTAAATTGAGAGGGGAAAAGTGATAGATGCCCCACTGAACTAGAATGTTGAAAACATTACTCTTTAAATAACATGCTTTCTGGTGTTTATTATCATGTGGCCATAGTGTAAGGTGATGCACGACAATGGTAATGTGTTTATTATTATTGGTGCAAGTTAAAAAATTGGGCACTAGTGTAAAGAGGGTCTCCAATTCTCAATGATCCTATCCATCTATTGTGACTAAGGATCCCACAAGGAAGACGATAGGGTGTTAATCCTTTCATGCTAGACGTGGAATGGATACATGGTAGAAATCAATTCGGGTGCATGTTTTATAGTTACACACTAGTATAGTGGGGGTACTATGACTTGCAGTAGTATTAGTTGTGGATGATATTTGTGAACGATAAAAATGGTTTCATTCACCATGTACAAACACATCACTTAATCCTTTTTTTTCCAACAAAAAAGGGACACTTGGAACCTTTTTACTGGTGTGGGTTATAAAGTAGTGTTTACTAGGAAAGGGTTATTTTACAGCCACATGAGTCACAATTGTTAATCATTTCATTATCAATGATGGGGAAAAACACAAAATAAAGTGGCTCGGGACTTACTCTAAAGGAGCGAATCCTAACATCCAATTAAAAAACACCACATGGAAAGGTTTTTTTTGAAAACCAATAAGACGCGTTGATAAAGAAATGAAAGGAAATAAATTAAAAAAATTAAAAAGAAATAACAAGGAGGAGGATAAGGAATGAAAAGAAAAAGAAACCTATGCAACAATAGATGCAATATTTTCAAAATACTTTGGATTTGGTGCCCTGATAGTAGGGAAAATCAATTGAGGCTACACCTAAAAAAAGTATTAGGACATAAATTAAAAACAAAATGATACTACATATTTGAAACAGAGATCGGATATGTGACAAAGTCTATATAAAAATTGAAGATCATTCCAAGTTTCTTAATATATGGGTGATTTTCACACTCTCAAATAAATGCAAGATATTAGACATTTTTGAGATGTTGCACTAGAAAAATATGTTCGATTTTTATCATCATTCAAGATAGCATTATATTAGGATCTTTAACTGAGAGAACAACAAGCACAACAATCAAACACAAGAGACAATAGACACAAATATTTTCCTTGAGGAAACCATAAAGGAGAAAACCCCGCAACTTCCTCAGAGATAGAATCAGCACCAAAAGTAAAACTCAAAAAACAATAAGATGATCTCCCGACAGCAGTAGTCTCTCACTCTCTTGTCCCAACAAATTATTCTCTCACTCATGCATCCTAGTGAGTGAGTGCGTGTGTGATAAATAAAGAGGCTCACTCTATATTTATATTCTTTCGTTCACTTAATGTCCACTTTAACATGTTGGCCCCACTTAACAATTAATTACTAGGGCCGACATCTCTAGGAGATTCTAATAACCCTAGTGCCACACAACTGTGGGGACTTTAACCCTTGATCAATAGGAGGGTTACCCACAATGACTTTACATGACCTGTTTACATTATTGAATCTCTTGATAGGAACATCAAGGCATGACATGACTCAAATACATTACAGACACTTCCTGGAATAAACATCGAGGTGTAATACATAAGATATACAAGTGAATGCATTTTGAACTTACAATTACATAAACACTCCCTCTTAACTAGGAAGGTATTCTCTCGACACAGTTTATCAGCACAAGTCTTCTTCTCTGTATCATCTGGATCATCATCAAGTTCTCGTCATCTTCATTTGGATCTGGATCAGCAATCGATCTGGATCATCATCACTAGATATAGATCATCACTGGATGTGGATCATCATCACTGGATTTGGATCATCACTGGATCTGGATCATCATCACTGGATCTAGATCATCACTCGATCTGAATCAGCATTGTTGGATCATCATCATGGGTGCTATCTCATGATTCTTCATCACAGGAAGTCCTACAGAGCTAGCCCTTTTTCATGCTGGTTGTAGTCCTAGCCTCCATGTAGGTCTTTTCTAGCACTTATATCTGATCCTAATTCAGAACGTTCCACCCAAAATTTACATCTGATCACGTAGGAATCAATCCTATAGTCATATCATAAAGACATGCCCAACACTCACATCTAACCATGTGGGAACACATCCCACAACCTTGTCATAAAGGCGCAGCACGCACATCTGACAACTATGTCAGAAAGGCCCAGCACTTGCATTCGACCAGGCAAGGAACCAATCCTCCATGCTGAAAGGGCTCTGCACTTACATCTGATCATTGTAGCCTGCCAATCCTACAATCACCTCAGAATGGCTCTGCACTTACATCTTATCATTGTAGGAACCAATCCTACAATTGCCTCATAATGGCTCTGCACTCACATCCGATCATGTAGGAACCAATCCTATAGTCACATCAGAATGGTCCTTAGTCCTAGACTGAGCTTTCTTGGTAACTGACTAGCTGCCTTCATTCCAATAATGGCATTCAACGCTCATGTCTAATTATGTAGGAACCAATCCTACAGTCACATTAGAATGGCCCTCATTCCCAGACTGAGCTTTCCTGGTAACTGACAAGGTGCCTCCATTCCAATAATGGCATTTAGCGCTTATATCTGATCATATAGGAACCAATCCTATAGTCACATCAGAATGGATCAGCACTCACATCTAACATGGAAGGAACCAATCCTCCCACCATGATAGAATGGATCAGCCCTTACATCTGGCCATGGAAGGAACCAATCCTCTCGCGATGTCAGAATGGCTCATGAACTCATCACTTCCCTTCAGAGGGAACTTTGATCTGGAGAACACCAAGCTTCTCCCTGAAGTACTCAAACTTCACTCTAGCCAATGGCTTTGTCAACACATCAGCTATCTGTTCGTCCATCGCAACATTCTAGAGCTTCACTGCTCCTCTCTGCACCATATCCTTGATATAGTGATACTTGATCTCGATATGCTTCGACTTTTCATGGAACACTGGGTTCTATGATAACTTCACACAACTCTGGTTGTCGCAATGTATACAAGTAGCATCAAACTGGAGATCAAATAAATCGGACAGTAGCTTCCTCAACCATATTGCCTCACAACTAGTTGAACAAGCTGCGACATACTCTACTTTAGCTGTACTTAGTACCATGCAGGATTGCTTCCTACTAAACCAAGAGATCACACCTGATCCCATATTCAAGAAACACCCTAAAGTGCTCTTCCTATCGATGGAATTGCCTTCCCAATCTGAATCAACATAACCCTCCAGGTTAATCTTCTAATTCGCCTCATATTTGAGCCCATAATCAACTGTACTCCTCAAGTACCTTAGAATATGCTTTGCAGCAATCAAGTGAACATGTCTCAAATCTGTGAGAAACTGGCTCAAGGTGTTCATAGCAAAGAAAATATTTGGTCTCATGTTCGTCAAGAACATCAAGAACCCAATCATCTGACGATACATCATAGCATCAATCGTCTCTGATGAAGCAACACTCAATATCTTCAGGTTCGATGCCATAGGTGTGGTCATGGCCTTGCAGTCCATCATCTTGAACCTCTTTAGGATTTCTACTGCATACTTCCCTTGTCCGAGGAATATTCCATCTGCATTTTGCCACACTTCCATGCCTAAAAAAATAGTGCATTGACACATAAAAGGAGCATCACTGGTCTTCTTCCTTCAACCTTGAAGCAAAGGTTGGAATCCACTTTACTCTTAGTAAATCCTAGAGTCATCATTAATCTATCCATCTTGTCATACCATGTCGAACCTCAATATCTTTTGTAGTCACTCCCTCTGAAGCGAAGCATAATTCTCCCTCTGTCTTTCGTACTCTATGCACTGAAACATTCTATACCGGAGTGACAAGTAGCTTCCTCTGCTACTAATATTCTATGTATCCTTCTAGGATCACTTGATACCAGGATATTCTATCTTTGAAAGCATTCTTGCACCCATCTGTGAGCTTGTCATCCTCTATAGGCTTTCATCTTCAACCTTGTAGCAAAGGTTAAGATCTTCATCAATATTCTCATGTATGTGTTATCCCATGGGTGTCTTCTAAGCTCGTACAATAATTTATTTCATTTGCACACATGATTTTTCCTATCATGTGACTTCACTTGCAGTGGTTGCAAATGTCTCTTCGTAGTATATTCCTTCTTTTCGTGAGAAGCCTCATGCTACGAATCTTGCCTTGTATCCCACGATGTTTCCATCTACTTCATGATGAAACTACGAACTTCCCTTCATGTATCGATACTGCATTCTAGACATCATTCCAAGACATCATTCTTCTTGAACTTGTCTTTCCTTTCTTCTTGGTTACTTCATTGCTAGAAGGTTCTGCATCAATGATGTCGCTGCATTCGTCATATTATACTTCATTTTGAACTATTCTTCGGAACAAGTCTCATCCTTCTTTTCTTGTAGGTGATTATGTACGTGATCTTTCCTACAATTCAAATGCATTAGTTGTATGGTTAGAAACATTTCATACGGCATATTGATAATGGAAAATTCTTAGGCATAAATATATGATCATGCAACTATTTTAGCCAATACAACATTCATGCATATCTCATGGAAACGTTTCTAGATGCCTTCTATCTCCACCAGGACAACATTGAAATTGTGCACTAATCCAATATGTCAACAAAGAGGTTTCATTCTAGATAAGTAGCAATGGAGAGTTGTATAGCACCATGAGCTACTTACCCATCACATGCATATTAGTAGTACACTGTAATTAATGCAAACATTCTATCATGCATAATACATCAATTGAATATAAACAAATGCATAACAAAACAATATCATGAAATGACAATTGAATACTTATCTTTATTTGTTTCATGGGTAGACTCCTTCTTGAGCCTTCAACTTTATCATCTTCTTCATTCATAATAGCATTGTTTCTTATCCAAATGCTAATATGGATAAGAGGTTCTTCAATATTTGAGTCCTTCGTATTCCTCATGGCTTGAGGGATCTTCTTTGGATGGTGAGAGCTTGATCTTCAGTTGCTCCCATCTTCTCTTCTCTTATTATGAGTCGAGATTCTTCTTCTTCCCAGAGTTTGTTGAAAGTAATCACTTCCGTCTGGAACACATTCCTCGCATGAATGAATCCCATGATCTTGGGAGGCCATTCAAGGTGGCTATCACCACTTCTGCATTTTCCACTTCTTCTTCTACTGCTACAAGTTGTTCTTTGATTTGAGAGACCCTCGTAAAGTATGACTGTATGGTCTCTCCATTCTGGATCTTCACATTCTTCAACTATTTTCTCAAATTCATATTCTGATTTATCTTCTTCCCTTCAAATAGCTTGGTCAAGGAATCAAATATTTTCGATGTCTTTAGGGAAGACACTTGTGGTACAAGGTGATCTGTGATTGAATCAATAATGATCTTCTTGGCCTTGAACAAGTTCTTCTTATGTAAGGATTTTAGCCTCATCTCCCTCTGGAACTGGAACCTCTCTACTCATGTAGGTGTCCAATTCATTTTCTTCAGAAAGATAATATACTTCCATGCTTGGAAGTTCTCAACTTCGCCAAGCTTATCATCAAGCTAATGTGATAGATCACTTTGAAATGAGAACCTCAAATGAAAATAGCAAAAGATTAGATCTTACCGATTTGAGGTGTCCGTCCTGGGTCCGAAGCTGGCTGATGTAGGGTTTGTCAGAGAAACCCTAATTTTTAAAACTTGGAATCTTTCAGATCTGATTGGATAGAAATATATACCTCTTCAAGGTGAGCTTTCCAATGTACTCATTTTCTGAAAATAGTAGAGGGAAGCCATTGGAACAGGAAGCCCTAGTTTTCCAATTTCTTCTACAGAAATTCTTGATACTATTTTTGCAATATCTCTGAAATTAATACTCCTCTATGTATAACATTTTGCATTGAGGTAGTGCCACTTGTTCCTGTCCCAACACCATAGGTTTCATCAGAATTGGTTTCACCAATTGGGACTTATGATCGTTTTCCCAAGGTGACCTGTTTCAGGACTGTTAAGCATAGCAAAGTTGTGTGGACTTCCACATGTCACCGTTTCATCTTCGAGGTATGAAACATATTTAGAAACTTAATTTGGACATTTGTATCCCAAGATATAGCAATTCTCCCTAGGTGTCCTTTTTAGGGATGAATCCTGGAAGATGCTAGAACCCTAACTTGGAGGGATCATATCTCCTAGAATATAGCGAATCTGAGACTAAACTTTGGACACATTGTAAATAAGTATTTTATATTCGACCTACGAAAGTTTAAGCTCCTGATCCTTCTCCAATCCCAAGATATAGTGAATGTACCAAAACTTGTTTTAGTATTTTAGGGTTTTTCCAGCCCGAGGTCAAACTAGGGTTTGACTTTCCCAGAGTTTCACCCAACCAAAAATCTCGACCCAAGTCTCTAAAATTCAATTTTGATGAGGAGAGAAATCCTATGCTAGGCTCACTCAAAAATTCCTCTTCTGTAAGAATCCGTAATCTCCTGCAGCAAAAACTGAAAATGCCTATAATCAAATTCTGCTTCGACAGAAAGATGTGCCATTCAATGGAGATTCATCCTAGTATAATTTTTCTGATGGATTGTGGAGAGAGACCCAAAAAGTAAGAAGCCCTTGCTTCTACAGCTACACAATTTCTTCTTCTCAGGTTAGCTCTGATACCATGTTCAATTTTTATCATCATTCAAGCTAGCATTATATTAGGATCTTTAACTGAGAGAGCAACAAGCACAACAATCAAACACAAGAGACAATATACACAAATATTTTCCTCAGGGAAACCATAAAGGATAAAACCCTGCAACTTCCTCAGAGATAGAATCAACACCAAAAGTAAAACCCAAAAAATAATAAGATGATCTCCTGACAACAGTAGTCTCTCTCTCTCTTGTCCCAACAACTTCTTCTCTCACTCATGCGCCCCAGTGAGTGAGTGTGTGTGTGATAAATAGAGAGGCTCACTCTCTATTTATATTCTTTTGTTCACTTAATGTCCACTTTAACATGTCGGCCCCACTTAACAATTACTTACTAGGTCCAACATCTCTAGGAGAGTCTAATAACCCTATTGCCCCACAACTGTGGGGACTTTAACCCTTGATCAATAGGAGGGTTAACCACAATGACTTTACATGACTTGTTTACATTATTGAATCTCCCGACAGAAACATTAGGGCATGAAATGACTCAAATACATTACAGAAACCTCCCGAAATAAACACCGCGGTGCAATTCATAAGATATACAAGTGAATACATTATGAAGTTACAATTACATCAACAAAATACACTTTAACAATATAAAATCCAAACATGGAATTATAATTATGAGTAGGAAATTTTTGTTACCCTCTCAATTTTGACATATTTTATTACACGAACTTTAATTTAAGAAACTATAAGTTTTAATGAACTTTCAAATGTTTGAACATGTGGGAATTTTGGATTGACTATTAAAATAAAATGTTGTAGCATACGTACATGATCAAATTGACGATAAGTATAGCAAAAAAATTCAATGCAGTGGTTGAGGATTGAACTAAAATTATGTAGCAAACATTTCATGGAATGAATGTAATTATAGTAAAAAAATATTGAGTACCATTGTTAAGGACCAAATCCTATCAACAAGTGGCTGTAACTAGAGTTGGAATTTGATGGGCACTTTTCCTATTATAGGGAATTTGTCCAAGCAAATACAGGTAATTTTTTCCTAAGACTATATATTTAAACCGGAAAATAAGTAATCTAAAAACTTTTTTGAGGTTTAACCAGTTCTGTAAAAAGTCATTAGTTTGGGTCATCAAATACAGAGTGTTATGATCGTGATGTACTATGAAGGGTAAGGTGATGGTATAGGTAATAAAGGCCATAATCCTTGGTTCTTATTACAGGGTGTAATGGTATTACTCGTAACCAAGACACGTCTTCAAACAAGCTATTCAAAACGCAAAGGTGGCCATTGTCAAGTTGCAGACGCAACCACGCCATGGCCCAAGAGTTAATGAGGCAATTAAAACCTTCCTCCATCTCCATCTACCATGAAAGAATTAAATTCTTCTACCATCTCCATCTACCACACTACACATGACTTGCAAATCACAGGGTCTGTGGTGCAGATGAAATATCCTCACAATTCATCATACTACACACAAAGCAAAACTACACCCACCCTTCTTTTGGTAGAGCGGTATATAAAGATTAGAAAACTTGTGGAGAGGTGAGAGAGGCTTTATTTTTTCTCTGTGGATTAGAATCCAGATGTTTTTTCTTTGTGTTTTTTTGGGGCTTTTAAGTTTTTATTTCTAATAGCTAGAGACCACTAGATCTTCATGTTACATAGGTTTTTATCAAAGAGAGTTGAGCTGAGATGCAAGATAAAAGAAATCATAAAATCAAAGAAATAAGTACAGAGATAGAAAATACAAATCATCAAGAGAGACTAGAAAAATACTCAGATCTTATTCATGTCAAATGATTGTAATCAGTGAAGGCCAGCGGTATTGTCAACAACTCACCTCTAGTAGCTGGGAACTTGTGACTGGAAAGAAAGGGGTTAATTCTACATGGATGATGGATAGTGGAGTATAGAATGTGAATCTACGATGCCTCCTTCTAGTGCTATGTACCATATAATTGCAATCTGCAGGATTTAGGAACACTTACAAACTCCTTCTAGTTCCTTGTACCACCGAGACACCGAATTGCAAGCTACAAGATTCAGGAACACTGCCAAACTCCAGTGACACTGCAACCGTGTGCAAACAGTAACTTTTAAAGGAACACTAGACATAAGGTGAATTATGATAAAATAGCAATTGAAACTGCTTTCAAAGGACCAATAATTATTTGAACAGGAAGGGGAAAAATTGCATTTAACTTATCATTGCATTTATGAGTGAAACTCTATTTTCTTTTATGCTCTTATAAAACAATTTCCTTCCATCTGTCTATTGGGATCAAACAACAAACATTGAAATCAATTCATTTTTTTCTTGTAAATGTTTATAGGTTAGAACGTATATTTCTATAATTTACTTGTAGGTATAACTAGCGAGCAACAATATCGTAGTGTATGGCAGAAATTTGTGTTGACAAAAAAAAGAAAAAAAGGAAACAAGTATCTATGTCTGCATATAAATGACAATGAGTTTGAAGGTTGGGATAGACGATAAACATACACTAAGTACAAGGGAAATTGCATTAAAAAGATGAATAAATATTTGATAGAAAAGAGGGAAACAAACTGTTAATTGTTGACTGTGGCTAAGCTTTTGGTGTTGTCTTCTTCTGCGGTTTGCTTTTTGTTTTTTTCTTTAATCTGTTTGTTGGGGTGAAAAGGGAAACAAATATTAGATACTGTAGGTAATGGAAATAGTTTAGATACCAAAATGCAAAATTGCATAATTTAACAGCAATTATTTCTAGGTGATAGTGGTGCGGTGGTTGATGTAAAGGGAATTTTTAATGATTAAATAGAGGAAAGAACTTGTAAAAAATGGTACATATGATAAGGAAATATGTCTTCCTAGCCGCATCAATGGAATATTTTTTTCCTTCATTGCTTTGGGTAAGCACAAGATTCCTAGCTTGCCATGTGTTCATGGATGCAAGTTTTCTTTATTTTCTTTCGTGTTTGAGACTCTTCTACTAGGCCTAGGGAAAATGAATCATAGGATTTGATCTTTGATCAAGAAGTGAAATCAGAATACGAACATGTAATTGAAAAATGATAGGAATAAGCATAATAAGTGGGGACAAACCTTTAGTAGTTTGTTGTATGGTAAAATTTTAGCTTTTATAAGCTCAAGTGCTATTTATTAATCTCATTTCTTATTAGTCCTTTTTAGCAAGTGTTTTCTATCAACTATTTAGAACACTTGTCCAAGCAATGTGAGCTGAGACTAGTACTATAAGCTGAAGCTTGAATTGCCGCTAATACTCTATTATTGAATATTTTGGAAATAAACAATCAGTTTAATTGGTTCTCTTATCTAGTAACATTGTGATATAATCTATAGGTATATAAACACAGTTTAATTGTCATGTTTGTATTTGAAGCATTGCATACCTAATAGGATGGGATGATTGAAATTATAAAATAAAAAACCTTTCTCAACCATATATCAAACCAAGATCTATATGGGTGGTGGGTACATGTTGGTTATATGTTCCATATAGTGATTTATGAATTCTAATGCAAGAAGCAGAAACTACCCTCCCAATTTCTGACTGAAACGTTGAACCCTTTATATTTGTTTTGGAATATGGTGACCTTTTTTATTTATGACTTAATATCACGACAAAAGAAAATGATTGTCTCAAAATTTCATATGTATATCTTTGTGGGTATTAAAATATGACTTCTCTGAAAAGTCTGTCAATCCCATCATCTTTGTTATTTCATATTTTTCACATTTAGCATTGATAGCAGCAAGTGCAAAGTCTAACTAAAGTCTTTGGAAAATTGGTCTTGGTGCTGAAAGTTGAGAACTATCAACATTTTCATTTTGCAAAGAGAATTTTAAAAAAATATTTAAATTTTCCTCTTAAGAGTTGATTATTATATTTATACATTATATTTTGTAATTTTAGATTTAATAGTATGTCCAAAAGGATTATTTTTTTTGTTTTTCAAATAATATTTTTTATAGATTTAATACATTGCACTTGTTCTAGTTTCAAATATCTTTTATTGCTATTGTTTTGTATATAGGAAAATTATTTGAATATAAATGCCTCCTAAAAAAAAGACCAATTAAGTTTGGACAAGTTTTATGGATATTATGTAATTTCAAAGCCTTCTAATGTTGAAATATTTCACATATCCTTGACTTGAATGATGAGCCTCATGAAGACATGGATGATGATGAGCCTCATGAAGACATGGACGAAGAACTTCTTGATGATTTGAGGATTCTTGGTCATGACAAGGAAGGTGGATCTAGTAGTCCAAGGAGAAGGAATACCTCCTCAAAACGTGAATTTTGGGAAGAGTGGAAAATAAAACACCCTTGGGTGTATAGTATCAATGTTGTTGGTGGAAAAACATGTATGAAGTGCATATTTTGTGAGAATTACAAGGCTCAAGGTCCATGTGGTGTCGGAAATGGATGCAATATAATGATGTATGGTGCTATTATAACTCATTCAAAATATTATATCCATCAAACCTCAGCTCAAAATTTTTTATATGAAACTGAAAGGTTAGAAAAGCCCATTCTAGAACACGTGGTGACTATTAATGATGCCAACAAGGAAAGAGTCATAACCACTATGAAGCTAGCATATTTTATTGCATAGAAGGATATTTCAATTTTTACTTATGAATACCTATGTCATCTTCAAATGCATTTGAAAACACCTAACATGCCTTCTAAATTGGAGTACTCTTCTTATATAAATACAATGGATGCTAGTGGATTTGTTCAATGTATATCAGATTACCTTAAAGAGGTGCAAGTTAGAAATATTTTATAAAACCCATTTTTCTGTATAATGTTAGATGAAAGCACATACCATGGTTTGGAACAACACCTATTGTGTATTCAACATATCTAGACTCAAAAGGTTTGGGGTCTCCAATATCACAAATCATGAAAATTGTTAGTGTTCTTGATGGTAAGGGAATGACAATATATGATACAATCACTAATCTAAAGGAAAGAACGCTACTGAAAAATGAAAAACTAATTTCATTTTCCATTGATGGTGCTTCGTCAATGGTTGGATGTGAAAATGGATTTGTCATATTGCTAAAGAATGATAACTAATCTAATTGGTACTCATTTTATTGCACACCGCAAGGCACTTGCAACATCAGACGCTTTAAAGAAGATTCCCGAATTTTTGTATGTTGAAAAAATAGCAAATAAAGTGTAGCCATGGGTTAGAAATTCAACAAAGAGAAATAATGAACTGATTTATTTTCTGGAGATAATGGAATTAGAATCCTTATTATTTCTTAAAATACATGGTATCAGATGGATATCTAGAGTTCAAGTAGTTGAAAGACCTAAAGAAAGAACTCTTGGTATCATAAGGTAAAGAATTTTCTTACTTCAGTTTTATTTAAATATGCTTGTTGATGTTTTGATGGAGTTGAATAATCTAAACAAAATATTCCAAGAAGATAATGTGTATGTCACATAACTTGGAATAGCCATTGATCATACATTAAATACTCTTCAAAGATACTTCTGTAGTCCATATTATTTTGCAAAAGGTGCAGTGCATTTTACTAAATTCTTAGAAGATTGAAAAGACGGATTTCTCGAAAAATATTGAAAAAAAGGGGGCTACCCATAGACATGAATTTTTATATATTCCAATACAACATGAACAAATTCCACAACCAATGGCAACTTTCATCAATGGCTCCCTTGAAAGTTGCATACAACTTACAAGGAATTATTTCCAAGAATTGATTGAGAGCTTTAATTCAAGATTTCCAGAGGTCCTTCATCTCTTTAATTTAGTGAGGTTATTTAGTCCTTTCCATTGTCCATCAGATATCTATGTGAGATAAAATAATGCAAAGCATTGGCTTGAGAAAATATTTTCACATTTGCAACATAAAACCTGCAATGAAAGTGAAAATGAACCATTCTTTGACATTATTTCTTGTAAAAGAGAGTTGTATGAATTTATTGATATGCTTTATCTAAATGGAGAAATACCTCTAATGAAATATGCATGGGAAGTATTTTCTCAAACAAAAGATTGTCATTCTGGATATCCACACATGTTAAAATTATGGCAAGCAAGGCTTGAAATACCAACAAGAACCATTGCATGTGAATGAGGTTTCTCTAAGTAAAATATGATTAAAGATATAAAGAGAACAAGATTGCCAATTTATACACTTGATACAGTAATGCGTATATAAATAATAGGTCCTCATATATCAGTGGTGGATTGGGAACGAGTTTATGATATCTAGCACAATGCAAAGGAAATCAGACTTTAAGACCTTTAAGAGTTATCAAAATTTATGTCTGTTTTTATATTTATTTTTCATAGATTTTATACACGTGTAATTTTATTTTTTATTTTTGTTGTCTTACATTCCAATTTCAATTGTGTATGCTTATAATATATGAAACACTAATGTTATTTTTAGACTTATGCAATGTGGAATACAAGTGTTATTAGTTACATGGATGTCTATCATTTCAGCATAATTTGTTATATTCTTGACATTATTTCAAGGTTATGGTTTCCTTTTTTTCCAACACTCAACAAGAAAATATTGTTCCAGTGTTCCAACACTTAGTGAGAAGGGATTCCTTTCTTGAAACGTGGAATATCAAGAAAATCAAAGTTATCTCATGAAATCAGATCATCACATGTTAAAGTTATCCATTTGTATTCTTTATATGGTCCCTATATGTCACATACTGATCTGAACCTTTAACTCCATATTTCATATGTTAAAATCATGCTAGTTATGTAATTTCCCCATAAGCAATTTCATTGAAAGTTACCCTACAAATGTTTCATACCATAATCCATTTTCAGAACTTAATAAACATGATTGAGGACAATAAATTATGTCTGATACTCATTCCCATACTCTGTTCTTAATTTTTGGAGGGTCATACCTTATTTGGAGAGCAATCTTGGTCATCACCCTTGGGGGGATTTGAATACAATTTCCTAGTAATTTTGGTCTTTTTGTCATTATCCCCAAACAAGTTTGTAGAGGTCTAAAGACTGATACAAATTATCCATAAAACACATTGTTATTTTTTAATACTCACCATACCATCTCCTTTGAAGTTTGGGACCGTTTGGTGAAAGTTGGAACCCTCTAGAGTCATGACTAGTTAAGCTCGAATTTTGTCCAATTTGTAGTTTTCTCCAAATTTCCAAAAAAGGGATGTTCAGTGGTATCTGAGCATGGTATTGGAACCTATTGAAGTTATGGATTATAGAGATGAATTTAAGAAATGTTTGAATTCATATTTTGATGATAAGACCAAGCAACTTATGCAAGGATATGAATTGATGGCTAGCCAACATAGAAGTAAGCCATCATGGAGAGACACATAATACCATTCAATAGGGATGAAAGGAGGTACTGAGTGAATCCCTAGATGCACCTCAGCTTTGGTGTATGCTCAGTCAAGTATAGGAGGGGTATCTCCGCAACTCGGCATCACACGACATTGTACTTGACTGATGCTTTAGAAGAGCTTTCTAATTCATTTCTCTATGAAATGGGATTTCCTGAACGAAAGGCTACTATGTTTGAGTTTAAATTTTCCCGTGCTTAGAGATAACCTTAACCCAAAACACTAGCCTAGACTAGTGTGTGTCATACCTATAAATAAAATGTTACTAATATGCTTTAATTATTAATGTTCTTTTTAAGGGATGTCCCCAATTAAATAATTTCCAAATAAGACTATTTGCAAATAATGTTTCACCAACCTACTCGTTCCCTAGGTTGAGATGGAGACATAAATTTTGTAATAAGGGTGTATGGGACCAAAATGAATTTAGTTTACCATATACAAATTTAATTGGGTCACATAAATGATAAATTCTAAGAAAATAAAGGTGGCATGAGTTCATGAAGACACTTGGAAGCTTGTGGAGCCTTTGGGTGACTAGATTCCCTGCACACTTGGCATGATATTCATCCAAATTCGAAAACATGGGTAATGTGACATTATTGGATTGTTATGTGGTTTAAAATATCATATAATTAGACAATGAAGTCGAATTGGTAAACAAAGGTAACTCCCATGGAAGAGGAAGAGACTAGAAGACACGGTGTGCCACTTGGAAGGAGATTTTATGCACTCTATGACAACAAATGATGGAATATTCTATGACAAGTATGAATAATTCAGACCTGATTTCTGAAATATGACAAATAGGACATGACATGGATAAAAATGGCCACAAAGAGGTCAAATTCGAGACTTATAGGAAACCATTCGAATTGGGGAAAGAATTGGAGCTTGAAGAGGAAGACAAGTGTCATGATAGTTACTAAAACCACTAAGATGAGCTGGAGGAATCTCATGGAGGGAAATTGGACCTTATGAGGCCTCATGAATTTATTAAAAGGATTTAATGAGGAAGGAGAATATATTTTTATCATTTTTTAGTTTTCCTTTGGAATTTTTTACAGCTTTTGCTTGTCCATCGCATGGTGAGTGTTCACTCTCCCTGCTTGTGAACCAATTTCGAGGGACTTGAATTCCTTTCCAAGTTGTTTGATGGAGAGACCATTTAGAAATATTATGGAATACTAATGAAGGATTTTTATTTTCAGTTTGAAGTTCCATACAGTATAATTCTCATCTATCTCCCCATTCTCTCATTCCTTCTTCTCCATCCCCCCACACTCTCATTTGATGGTGCACTTGTTGGAGTGATTCTTGTGCCTTGCTGAGGATAGTTGATGCCAAAGATTTGATACATGATGAATTAATATTTAATATCACCTAAATATTCTCTGTAATTTGAAATCTCAGAAACATATGTATGAAAGGCTCGCATTCCCCGTGCTCTTGAATAACTAGTTTTCATGGATTTGGCTTCAATACTAAAGTAGCTTTATATCACATTTGTATGAGGACATTATTATGATTTTTATGATGATGGGGAAGAAATATATGATGTATGTATCTGTAATATTATGTACAAATTCTTTTTATGTTAAAATATAAGAAATACATGAATGAAAATCTTGCATACTCATGCCCTTGTATCACTAGTCTTCATGGACTTTGGCTTCAATCTTGAAGTAGTTTTATACCAGATTTGTATGAGGGATATTATATGAGTTGGATGATTTTTGGAAAGAAATATATGATTTATTACTCTGTAATTTAATTTCCATATCCTCTATGGGTCTAAATCCAATAAACTCATGTGTGAAAATATTGCATTCCCATGCCATTGAATCACTACTTTCCATGACTTTAGCTTCAATGTTGAAGGAGTCTTGTATCAGATTTGTATGACGGATGTTATATAAGTTTGATGATTTTGTGAAAAACATATTTTATTTGTTACTCTGTAATTCCATGTTCCTATGCTCTATGGGTTGAAATCCAAGAAATCCATATGTGAAACTCTTGCAATTCCACGCTACCAATTCACTAGTTTTCATGTATTTGACCCCCATATTGAATGAGTTGTATACCGACTTGTATGAATGGATTTATATGGTGTCTAATACTATTTGGGAATCCATTGGTATTATTTATATGTTCCATATATTTCACATCCTGATCTGAACCTTTAACTCTACCTTTCATATGTCAAAATCGAGCTAGTTATGCAATTTCCCCATAAGCAATTTCACTGAAAGCTACCATATAAATGTTGCATACCATAATACATTTGCAGAAATTAATAAAAATGATTAAGAACAATAATATATTTCTAATACTCATTCACATACTCTTTTCTTAAATTTGGGAGGCTTGTACTTGATTTGGAGAGCTGGTTTGGCCATCACCCTTCGGGGGGTTTGAATATTATTTCCTAGTAATTTTGGTATTTTTGTCATTATACACAAAACAGTTTGTAGAGGTATAAATACTGATATGAAGTATCCATAAAACACCTTGGGATTTTTTAATACTCACCATATCGTCTACTTTTAAATTCGGGACCATTTGGTGAAAGTTGGAACCCTCTAGAGTCATGACTAGTTAAGCTCAAATTTTGCCCAATTTGTAATTTTCTCCAAATTTCCAAAAAAGGGAGATTACAATGTTGTTCAAGATTAGGATATCCTTAAGACTCAGACCACACTCTTCGTATCTCTGTAATATCAGTGAACTAATAAGTAAGGTGATATCCCTCACAAAGCTTACAAGGGAACCTAGGTTTCTGTCTTGAACGGTTGGTTTTATCAATGATGTCAACATGACATGCATTGGCTCACTGTGTGTCTCTAGCATGACCTCTAGGGGCTAGGTGGCTAGTTTCAACATGGATTATAGAGGATGGGTGGTTAGTATCAATATGACTTGCATAGATTGAATGTTTGTCCCTAACATGACCTCTAGAGGTTGGGTTACTGGGGCCAACATGACTTGCAGAGGATGGATGAGTTCCACTAGAATGACCTGCAGAGGATGGGTAGTTGGGTCCAACATGAATTGCAGAGTTTGGATGAGTTCCCTAAACATGACCTCCAAATGCAGGGTGGTTTCCCCCTTGCTTTCATTTCTTCTTCCTATTCTTCCTCCTTCTATTCCTTTTAGACTGCAGGTTACTAGTATCATAAATTTCACCGCATGATGTAGAGGGAGAGGAGAGGTTGCTAATGGTGAAGGGGAGACCTTTTTTTATTCCCTTGATATAAGGTACTTACTTGAGAAGCATCAAGAGCACTCATGACAGTTGGAGTGGAAAACAACCAAACCGGTATCCCAAGGGTGAATCCATGAAGATTCTGAGTAGAAATAAAGGGAACACCAACATTCTCAATAAAAGCAATAGCACAAGAATCCACTTTCATGGGGTCTCTTGGTTGGTGTCCACAGGGATACTAGACATAGTTTCTAACTTAATAAGAATGAAAATTTTGAGGTCAACTAGAAACCAACAACACATAGAGCACACCACTAGAAGAAAAACCTAAGTATGTATACCATTTACACAAGGATACCTTCCAAAGGAGATTTTGGGATGATGAGGGCCTAAAACTAACTAAAGAAGGGAGAAGGGCAGTTACTTGGGGTCTCAATACAATCACTTTGGGGAAATCATTTGAATCAACAATCAATTTTATGAAGAGATGCATGAGTTTTCCTCCTGTGTACACCATCAGTACAGTGGAAATAGCCTACCACCATAACTCGTGTAGAGCCATAGAGGTCAAGATGATAGGGCTACCAAAATCACAAATAAGGTTTGGCAAAATAGTCGTGAGTCCATTCGATACAGATGGGAAGGATATCTTAGCCCAAAACCCAAATAGTACCAGGAACCACACAAGGGCAGAAGGAGGTACTAAGTGAATCCCCAAATGCACATCATTTCTAGTGTCTACTCAATCAAGTATAGGAGGGGTATCTTTGTAAATTAGTATCACACGACCTTGTGCTTGACTCATGTTTTAGAGGATCTTTCCGATTCAGTTCTTTCTAAAATGAGATTTCCTGAATGAAAGGCCACTCTGTTTGAGTTTAAATTTTTTGGTGGTTAAATATAACCTTAACCCAAATCACTATCCTAGACTAGTGTGTGTTGTCCCTAAAAACAAAATGTTACTAATATGTTTTAAATGTTAACGTTCTTTTTAAGGGATGTTGATTAATCAAAGATAGAAATAAATAAACTAATGATGTTTTGACTTGAAAGCATAAACAACATGACCAATGTGAAAGAGTTTCAAAATGAAAACTTCTACTTCTCTTTTCTTTTCAAAACTGAAAATGAAGGCCACAACAAAAAGTTTTTTTTTTTGTATTTTCAAATAGACAAAAGCATGCAATGCACCTAAGCATAAACCCTATCCTAAATGCATGTAAAGAAAATACTTGTTTCTTTTATATTTTTCTTTATAAATGAGAAATAAAAACAATCTATTTTTAAGGTTTCATATGCTAGTCTAGATATCATTAGTGTTTAATCCATATTCACAATAGTAGCATATGTAGAAATACTGAAAGAAACACAATCACAATATAGACACAATATTTATCTTGGGAAACCCTCAAGGGAAAGAAAATGCAACAAAACTTCCTCTGTATAAGATGTATAAGTTAAAACCCCCAAAAACGTATTCTCCTCCTTGTTGATCTCTATCTCTCTTATCTGCTACTCAAGTTAGTGACTCTGCATTCTAATGAGAAGAACAGCTCCTATGTTTATACACTTTAAGTCAGTAAAATGCCTGGGTCAACTTCACCAAGGAAGTCTCAAAAAAATATTTTATATTATTCATTGGGGTACTATTGACCTGAATTACAATGGAGGATTTACATCATGAATATATGATGACCATTTACAATAATAGCATCTCGACAGAGGACTAATAACATTTCCCTTGCGGTGTTGGGAAATAGGGCAGACCCGGGTTTAATCCTTTTTGTGTCGCACCAACAAAAGACCCACAGTGTTGGCCCTTCCGGCAACAACCTGCGCGCAGGTTGCAGTCTCACCCGAAACAACTATGGGGTTCCGCAGAATTAGGTTTCTGCAAGCAGAGAGGGGAGTTACTGTACCTTAGCCTTTAATAATCTTATTAATCAATAATCATAAAGCTTTACCATTCATTCACATATAACTTCGCAGTTAGATAAACAGTCGTGACTTGCTCAACCCACTACAGGGAATTCACAGCGAAGCTTAATATTAGCAGCGATCTAACTTATCAGATGTATACAGTTATTAATGCATAAAAGACAACATAAATAGAAATAACACAAGAAACCACAACACCAGATATAACGTGGTTCACCCCCAGTGTAGGGGCTACATCCACAAATTGTGTTTTATTCAACTTGCTACAAAACCACAGTTTGATCTGCGCACTCAGCTGCAGATCCCTTCAGTCCTTAAAAGCCGTGCACACAGCAGCAGGCCCCTGGGCATACAGTTGCAGGTCTTTCCTCAATCTTCTTTACAAAAACCCTCTATGCACACAGCTGCAGAGGTCGTCCACGCACACAGCTGGGACTTAACCTTTCCTTACAAAATCAACCTTAGCTTCGCCTTATTCTTTCTTACATCATAAAACCTAACCTATCTTCTTTACAGAAGCGCTTATTTATACTGCGCATTTTTACAAAACCATGGTCTTAAACCATGGGCACCCAAAACCCTAAACCCTGGATTTAAACCAAGGGTTTATTACAAAAAAGGAGTTTTAACTTCCCCTGACACCCCTAAGACTGTTTTGACCCGTAACTCCGCTTACAACTTTCTTATTAACCGCGGAGTTACCCAAACATATGGTACGCGCCCCAACAGGCCCCTAAGACTCACTAGTGGCCCGTCCCGAGCCACCCTGCGACGTCTCTGGTGGGAGAATCTTCTGCGCGAAGGTGCTGAAGCGACTGTTGAGTTTCTGTAGTATGTCATTAGCTGCTTTCTCCTTTTCCACCAATTCTTGTAACACTGAAGATGAATCTGTATTAGCCCGTTCCTGTGCAAAACCGTCGTAGCTCTTCAAAACTTTGAGCTGGCTTTCTGCAGTATTACTCAATTCCAATGCTTCATCAATCAGGGGCTGGAACGAATTCTCCAGCAGCGTTACCCTTGTCCTGCAAGATTCAATTTTCTGTTGAAGTTCCTTGCTGCGCTTCACTTTAGCCATCTTCTGCATAGGCGGCAGCGTCTTGATTTCTTCTTTTGTGCCACTTCTTCTAGTTGTGCTGCGACGATTTTGTTTTGCTTGAGAATGTCTTCCAATTTGATTTGGGACAACTGATCTCATGCATGGATCTCCCTTGTAATTGCTAGCTGGCAGAGGTGCAGTTCTGACATGGTCATCTTTGTATAGTCAATTCCTACAGTCATATTCATCTGGGACCAGGAATCTGCATCGGTTAGTATCAGAGCTGTGCTTGATACTTGGCCCCGGTTATCCTTGGTTGGCCATTGCCTAAGATCCTGCTGCGCGGTTGCTGTAGTGCTACTTGTCGCAGTACTGGTCGCTGATTTTGCTGCTAACTCTTTTAGCTTCGAAACCCTATTTGCTATACCTGTGAGCCCGGTAAGATGCAGTTGGGAAAACTCAGACCATTTTTTGGTAAGCGTCCTAGTAGATTTTTCTAGAGCCTGCTCCAGCTCATCCAGCGTTATAGTGACATCCTCTTCAATATTTTTGTCCTTCGACACTTTTGACTTTTTGCGAGGCTTCGGCTTCTTTACTTCTACTGCTTCTGGTGACTTGCGCTTGGTTGATGGGCTAAGATTGAATAGAGTCTTGCACGACTCCTCATCCTGATCATCCTGGCCACCATCGCCGTCTTGGCTGTCACCATCCATCTAAAAATCATTCAGGTCTTCTCTATCTTCAGATAGGTTTTTCTGCTGCGCCTAACTGGTACCTGCGCCAATATTTGTAGCTAGGGGGACGGGGATAGAGGGTTTATTCCCGACATCTTGCAACCACTCAGCTGGCCATAGCTGAACAATGCCCGTGACCTCGAGTTCGGTTACTACATAAGGTAATTTAAACCATCGATGTCGTGGGTCGGCACGGGCTTGAATGAACACATGATGAAGATCAGCCCTAAAGTTCATGGCACCCTCATATTTAGAGAACAACTCAATGGTAAGTCAAGGTGTGCGCAGAATCTCCATGTTGATACTCATGGCATAACAGAACAACACAGTGTTCATCAGTTGCTGAGTTTCCTTATTTGAGGATAGCCATAGGGAGGCATACCTTAATGCTTCCGGTCGGCCTGGGTTTACTTCGAAAAACTGGGCTTCGGTGGGTTCTTTCCGCCCAACTAATGCAATAAGTATTAACAACCAAGAGTAATGAAAAGGTCTACCTTTTTCCTGCGCATTGCGAACATCCTCCAGGAATTCCCTTGCAAGGTATGTGGACCAGTTGTAAGTGTATCCCTCGGCGCAGTTCATGGAAATCTGGATAACTGGAGCAGGTACTTCAGTAGGCCTGCATTTCCTGATGATCTTGCAGGCTAAGAGTTCAGCTGCGAAACGAATGGGTTGTTCCTGAATCGCAGAGGTGTGATACCCCTGTTTCCCCTTGGTCAGTCCAAACCACTCTTTCATAGTCTGCGCTAGCTTTGTATCCTCATGTTTTGATGGAAATTCATCTCCCAGGTCAGGCCCTGCCATAGATAACCCTGTGATCTTGTTAATGAGTGCGGCATCAATGGGGATTTGCTGGTCTCCTATCCATAAATAGCCGTCATGCACTAGCGCAAGAAACTGTTTGGCCACTATAGTCACCTGTATGCCGCGACCGAAATGTGGAAGATCAAGCACCTTGAGTAGGCCAGCGTTATCCAGGCCCGCAGCCCATGGTTGCACTTCTAGTAGGGGTACATCATGTTCTGCGTATTTGACACGGTGCATGTATTCGGCTGGTGCAAACTGGGGAAACTTGCCATGGTCATTTGTGTCGTGATCGCTGTACTTGAGCCGATCTATCTTCCCTATCATGCTTCCAACCAGCTGAACTCCTGGTGGTAGCGAGGGTGTGGTTAACGTGACTTCCTTTGTCCAGCGGGGAATCTTGGCGTTTGGGCGGAGAGGTTGGAGATAAGGTGGCTGTGGGGGTGGAATGTTCTCCCTATCCCCGGTCGATACCTGTGCTGAACTGGGGAAATTCATAGGGTGTGCTGCTGGCGTTTACCCTGTTTTCCTCTGTCGATCTTGGTTGAACTTGGAGCGAACTTCAGTTCTGCACTTTTTCCTAGCAGACCGGGTCTACATCGGCCAAGGTGGTGCTGGTTGGGCGTCTTCACCAGGAACAGAAGCAGGCGGCCGATTAGAGCAAGCTCTCAGGCCTTCTCACTCAAAGTCTCTTACTAAGTTGTCAACCTGTCTCTCTGTTGTCATGGATTCATTCATAAAACTTGACAAAATGCCAAATATGATTTTCCCTGATTTAGGCATCTTCTTATACACGCCATCAATCACATCGGGCAGGACGGTGCATTGAAGGCACCAAATCTTACGGAAATCCTGTCCAACTGTTACCCAATTTCCGATAATGTTCTTAGTACAGGCATTTAAGGAAATTAAAACACTACCGCCGCCAATTTGGCTGCTTCCCAACGGTCGGATTTTGAGCCTCGCTATGTTTCTGGGCCTCGGCAGAGTCATGGTTGAAGCTTCGGGGAAACAAATAACCTCGACATAATAATGTCCTTCGACCTAACTGGGTAATGTCTGCGACAGGACTATTAGGTTTGATGAACTGGCGTCTTGGCTCCGCCCCTTGGTTTGGTATTCAATTCCTGGGTGATCATCATTTGCCTTGTCGTGGTTTGATCGGAAAGCTATATCTAAAATAGGACCACTTTTGTTAATAGAAAATGTGATCAAAAGGCTATCAACAAGATCATCCCTACTTACAGTACCATGTCAGAGCTCAACCTCCATATACTAATTTTCGCTATAGGTTCCAAGATGTGCGCGAAATTATGCACCCTCTCCTTGCGAGGTGTGTTTTCCCTTGCTGTATAGTACTGCCTCAAATGTCCCAGAAGGCTATTCAGCCCCTTGAACTTACTTCGTACCTCCTGAGCTTGGCTTATGAATTTGGGGCACAGGAATTTCTGGCAGGTTTCCCGACTGGGGAGAGACTTTTTAGGATCGGTCCCCCATACTGCTATAGCTCCTAGTGCTATTTCCAGAGTCTGGGTCTTTTGTGACTGAGGTACTCAGTCGGGCACATGTGCAATAAATTCTCCTGGGTCTGTCATCCCAGTATATGCAGGAAACTCTCTGGGCTATGCACTAAGGCATCTAAGAGACTGAGTGAGCTGCACGCATCTGTGGCCATGGAGTTCGTACAGTCGATTCTTCCAATTCTCCAGACCGTCATCTAAATCAGACATGCAGGAGCTATCACATTGCCAATCCATCACACCATCAGCATCAGGCTCGACATAATCTGCATTCTTGGCAGTGATGTTGTAGATGTGGTCCAGAGTATCCTGTTCCCCTTCATCTCTTAGTGGTTCTATATATCTTTCTCCTTGGGATGGGTCGAGGGGTATGATAATGCGCAGACCATTTCCTTCGAAGGTCATCTATCTCCTCTTAAGGTTGATGATTGCAGCGTTGGCCATGGCCCACTCAATTCCCAACAGGGCTGGATAAGGGTTGCTGTCATCAATGATCTCAATAACTTCAAAATATGCTAGAGTACTGACCCCATCAATATCTATTGGGACACTAAGAAGTCTCCCTAGAGGTACAATCCTCTGCTGGTTAGCTAGTCGCAGTTGTATAGGTGACCAAACCAGGGAAGGCTGTCCCATTTGTCCCCAGGTCGGCTTGGGTAGGACATTAATGTCTGATCCAAGATCCAAAATGACATCAGTCATATCATATTCCCCTATTTGAACGTTCAATCTCATTTCCCTTCCCGTTCTTCAGACACGATTAACAGTTTTCTCCTGATCAGTTCCTCTCTGAGGGTCTGTGACAGCAAGAACTTTTTGCATCTCTTTTAAAGCATTCTGATTCCTCAAGAGTTTCATACAGCTCTGCAAAAAGGAAGAGAGTGTACTTACTTTATCCGTCGAGGCCTCCTGTGGCTGCGCAGCCTGCTGAGGTTGCCGCGCAGGTATTTCTTCGGCTCCAGGGTCAACAATATCGCACTGGGCCTCCTGAACTGGTGCTTGGTCCTTCGCAGGGTCAAGGGCTGGGACTTTCTCGGACGCCTTATGTGCGCGCACCACGACAGGTTGCTTTGGTGTGTTTTGAATATGCATCGTAGCTCCACTCCGGGTGACCACGTTGATGGCTGCGGTAGGTCTCTGCTCAACGGAAATCAACTGAATATTTGGGGTAGGGGCACGGTTGTTTTCCTGAATCTTTGCGAGGAGCTGGGGGCACTATTCAATCACGTGGCCCACGGCGTGGCAATACCGACAGGTTGTAGTGGGGTTCTGACAGTCGCAAGCCAAGTGTCCAACTTGTTTACAATTGTAACACACAACCTGGCCTCTACCTCTTCCAATCATCCCACCACGACCTCGACTACCAAAAGCACCTCTTCCGGGGGCGCCGCCGGGGTAACCATATCCATCATTATTCTGGGCTTCATTGTGTACTCGGTAGGCGTCAGAGGTGCGCTCTCGCATAAGGTTGTAGCTATGACAATCTTCTTCATTATGCCCTATGGACTTACAGAACTGGCAGTAGGGGTTTTTGGGAACTTGAACATATCTCTGAAGAACATGGCAGTGCTAAGGGCGATGCTGGCCAGAGGTTCGGCAAATCTCGCAATATAGAGCACCGGGATTGAATTGGTTGGGCGCACCCGTATTTAGGTAAGTTCTGGCCACGGGGCACTGGTCCCTATCGTGACCCTCGGACCGACATTGCGTACACCAGACCTCCTCTCAACTAGTTCTAGCTTTCTTCATGTCGCAAAGCTCCAGGGCCATCGCTACAAGCTGTGCTTGGATTTGAGCAATACCAAAATCGTCTCCGACGGGGGCTGTCTCTAGCTTCATTGCGATTTCTAGAGCCTCTTGCTGGTCAGCAACCTTCTGTTGCATGAGCGGAGTTCTAATATGCGGAAATAATGCTTCAATAAACCATTCCTTGTGCTGCGCGGGATGAATGGTGAAACTGACTTGGTCTAGTAGAACTTTGAATCTCTGGTCAAAGTCCCACACGGATTCGCCGCGCCGTTGTTGAATCTCTTTGAGTTCAGTGATGCTCTACGACTCCAATTTGGGCTTCTTGAATTATTTGATGATGGTTGCCTTGATCTTGTCTAATGTAGGGCTCTGAGTGTTGGAAAATTTCATGAACCATGTCAAAGCCCGGTCCCGAAAGGAAGTAATGAGCTACACGGTTCTCACATCCAGTTCTATAATATTATTTGCATTCCAAACGGCCTCACATAAAAACCAGAACTGTTCTGGATCCTCTGATCTCGTTCCTTTGAAGATGGGCAGCTTAATGTCATCTGCTAGGTGGGCCATGGTGGTTCTGGGGGGGTTGGGAGGGGGACCAGACGTTGATGGGGTTGGGTTTACGGGCGCAGATTTACCTGTGGCCGGGATACTTGAACTTGTTTTCCTGTCACACTTCGACCGAACTTTAGGGGTAACAAAGCGACGTTGTGGGGTGACGGGAGGGTTTCCTGCCGAAAGGTTTTCGTCAGGGTCTAGCTATTGAGGGTTTATAGGGGGAGGTGCGGTGGCCTGACCTGAGGAGTAGGACTCTAAATCTCTTTTGTACCTTTGCTCGCTTCGCGGCAAACCACTTTGCGCGTCGAAGGTATTCTCACTTGAAAACATATGTTAGTACTACTAAACTAACAGTCTGATTCAAATAATAATATACCCTTTTCAACCAATAGTATTTTAATCTTCAAGCTTAAGGAATTTAAAAACTTACCACGGGGGCCTTTGAAAAACTGTCGTTCAGCTTCGCTGAAAGAGGTGCTTGTGTCAATGGAAAACTCTGTTACAAAGGCTTCCAATGTTCGCGTCGTCCAGAAGTCAACAGCGTGGGATACCTCGTTGTTCACGTGTTGCACGAGATTGATCCTTGCGAGGGTCCACACAGAAATCCATCGATCTTGAAAGTTCGTCCTCATTTCTGTTAACCTAGACAACCACTGGTGCAACTCTATGTGGATATTACCAAAGAATATTTCATAAGCATCACAAAAAACATACCTTTGTAAAAAGTCACGTGCGCTTCGACGCGGATTCGTATTCTCTTGCTGCGCGAAGTTCAGAAAAGTCTCAGCAAACCAATCACCGATTTCCTTCATAGAGGGCCTCCAGAACATAGCCCTTGAGGTACGATGTAAACCCCTCTTGAGCAGGTACTGAGTTCAACCGGCAACGGAACCAATTTGTTAGGAAATAGGGCAGACCCGAGTTTAATCCTTTTTGTGTCGCACCAACAAAATACCCACAGTGTTGGCCCTTCCAGCAACAACCTGCGCGCAGGTTGCAGTCTCACCCGAAACAGCTATGGGGTGCCGCAGAATTAGGTTTCTGCAAGCAGAGAGGGGAGTTACTGTACCTTAGCCTTTAATAATCTTATTAATCAAAAATCATAAATCTTTACCATTCATTCACATATAACTTCGCAGTTAGATAAATAGTCATGACTTGCTCAACCCACTACAGGGAATTCACAGCGAAGCTTAATATTAGCAGCGATCTAACTTATCAGATGTATACAGTTATTAATGCATAAAAGACAACATAAACAGAAATAACACAAGAAACCACAACACCAGATATAACGTGGTTCACCCCCAGTGTAGGGGCTACGTCCACAAACTGTGTTTTATTCAACTTGCTACAAAACCACAGTTTGATCTGCGCACTCAGCTGCAGATCCCTTCAATCCTTAAAATCCGCGCACACAGCACCAGGCCCCTGTGCACACAGCTGTAGGTCTTTCCTCAATCTTCTTTACAAAAACCCTCTGCGCACACAGCTGCAGAGGTTGTCCACGCACACAGCTGGGACTTAACCTTTCCTTACAAAATCAACCTTAGCTTCGCCTTATTCTTTCTTACATCATAAAACCTAACCTGTCTTCTTTATAGAAGCGCTTATTTATACTGCACATTTTTACAAAACCATGGTCTTAAACCATGGGCACCCAAAACCCTAAACCCTAGATTTAAACCAAGGGTTTATTACAAAAAAGGATTTTTAACTTCCCCCGACACCCTTAAGACTGTTTTGACCCGTAACTCCGCTTACAAATTTCTTATTAACCGCAGAGTTACCCAAACATATGGTACGCGCCCCAACATGGGGTGCATCAGTAAAATGCATTTAGAATATTCATTGAGGTTAGAAAATTTCAACACTCCCCCTTAACGAGAAGGGTATTCTATTGACAACATCATCATCAACTATAGGAGTAATGAGAGAGAGTATCTTCAACATTATTGAGGTAATACAACTATAAATCATAGGAAGTTTTCAACATTCATCAGTAACTGAAACAATTACTCTTCAATGTCTTCATCTTTCGTAGCACACAATCACTTGATCCTTTTGCAAAAATACTTCTATCTTTCGATCCTTTGTAGCAACACTTATATCTTCTTCATCCTTTGAAGCAACACTTTGATCTTCTCGATCCTTTATAGCAACACTTTGATCTTCTTGATCCTTTGCATCAACACTTTGATCTTCTCAATCCTTTGTAGCATCACTTTGATATTCTCAATACTTCGGTGCCATGCTAGCTGTAGTACACATGATTTCTTTATGACATGATCAATCCCTATCGCTTTAGTACATAGGTCCAAGGATGGTGCAATCCTCCATCAACATACTCCCCCTTAGTGAGGAGGGTCCATAGTATCAACCAACTAAATCATCTACAACTGAGTGTAGATCTCGTCTGCATGTTAATGTAGGACATGTCGTCTGTAAGGACTTATCATAGACCATACTCAAACTATTACAGCTAGGACCACTCCAAGCGAGTGTTATGATATGGCATATACATATACATGTAGGCATACTCTCTATGCAAGAGAATCACCTACAACTACATATATCGATCGCACATAGATGCATGACCTCATCGTAGGACATCCTTAGCGTGAAATCTAGGACCACTCCATGCGAGTGTTATACTACGACATCCATAAAGAATCATCATAGAGAATAATCACCACTAAATCTAGGACCACTTCCAAGAGAGTGTTATTCTATGGAATCTACATATAAATGTAGGTATACTCCCCAAGCGAGAGAAATATCTTCAAAGCATATCTCAACCGCACCTAAATGCAAGCCCTGTCATCCATAAGGACTCATTGTAGAGCATCTTCAGCTTCAAATCTAGGACCACACCTAAGTGAGTGTTAATGTCTACAGGGCCATCCTTATCTAGTGAGTACCACTCTCAGGAAGAGAAAGTTATTTCCTGCAAGACCATCCTCAAGAGAGGATACTATCATCCGCAAGTAAATGTCAGACCTTGTCAGGATCTTCAGCCATACTTGGCCTCTTTCATATGAGAGATTCACTATCATCAATGATAGTATTATCATCACTCCCCCTTTCCAGGGAGGATCCATATTATCAACCTGCTCCCTCTTTGTCCAAGGAGGGTTCATATCTTCACCCTGTTCTTCCTTTTTTAGGAGATTCTGTATATTTGAATTGTTCCTTCTCTTAGAAGAGAGTCCATTATTTCATCATTCCTTCTTGCAAGGAAAATTTGTAGTTTCATCATTGTTCCTCCTTTTGAGGAAAGTATTTTCTGACTACACCAAGCTTGTCATGAAAGTATTCAAACTTTCCTGGAGATAGAGGCGTGGTCATCGCATTGGAAACTTACTCATCGGTACTCACATACTGGAGCTTTATAGATCCCTTTTGTACCATATCCCTTATATAAAAGTATCAGATTTCTATGTGCTTTGATTTATCATGGAACACAAAATTATCTGTCATCTTTATGCAACTCTGTTTTTCACGAAGAATCAAAGTTGTATCCAACTCCATGTCAAATAGTCCTGACATCATTTTTCGAAACCATATCTCTTCAAAACTAGAGGAGAAATCTGCAATGTACTCTGCTTCAGCTGTGCTGTGAGCATACCTAGATTGTTTCTTACAAAACCATGAGATCATGGCATACCTCAAACAATAACATCCACCCAAGGTTCTCTTTTTGTCTATGAAGTTTCTCTCCCAATATGAATCCAAATATCCATACAATCTATAGTCATGATCTCTACCATAGTAAGGTCCAAAATCTATCGTACCTTTTAGGTCACTCATCACATGATTTGCAGCTATCAAGTAAACCCATCTAGGTTTAACTAGATACTGAATTAAGGAGTTCACATCAAAGCATATATATGGCCTTGTATTCATCAGATACATCAATGACCCAAAAATTCATCTTTATTTTTGTGATATGTTTCCCATTTCGAGTTAGAAATAGATCATCCACATACATTAATAGTATGACAGGTTCATCATTCATAATATTCATGTAAAGGTTAGGATCAAATTTACTTTTTTTTAAATCCCAAGCTTTTCAATAAGTTATATATTCTACCATGCCAATCTCTAGGAGCTTGCTTTAGTCCATGCACATCCTTTTTCAACTTACATACATGAGTCACTTTGTCTTTGACTTCAAATCCTTGTGGATTTTCTATGTAGACCTCTTCCTCAATCATACCATTCAGGAAGGTTGTATTTACATCCATCTGGTGTATATCCCACTTCATCATGGAAGCAAGTACCATAATGGTTATGATGGAAGTGTACCTTGCTACTTGAGCAAATTTCTCTTCATAACAAATCCTCTCTTTCTAAGAGAATCCTCTAGCCACAAATATTTCCTTATACCTTTTGATACTTCCATCAGTAGCATGTTTTATCTTGTAGATCCATTTCGAAGATACCACACTTGTTTTCTGGTTTGGGTACTATATCCCAAACATCATTCTTCATTATTGACTAGTATTCTTCCATCATTGCTTCCACCCACTCTTTATTCTGTTCATCTTCCTCGTAGCTAGTGGGTTCTTGATCTACAAGGTCACACATCAAATCTACATAAATGGAGTATGGATTTGATCTTTTGCTTGTTCTTGTGGAGCCTTTTATAACTCCATATCTCTCTACTTCTTGTATGATTTCTCACCCTAGCAGTTTTTTGCTTTTGAGATATATCCATAGTAGGAGGTTCCTGAGGTTCTAGCATATCATGATCTTCAAATTCTTCTATTGAAGAGAGGGTTCAGCTTCTACCATTTTGGTAGGTACATCCCCTTCATGTACTTCTTCAATCTGACACCTTCTGGATTTATTAAAAGATGTCTCTTCATCAAATCTTACTTCCCTACTAATATCGAAATGATGGAATCTTGAAATGCATATCCCGAAGGATTTGGATACTTCACAGTATCAAACAAATATTCCCTTATTTTCAGAAGGATCCAACTTGGTTCTATTCTCTTTCAGAATATGTACATATACTAGACAACCAAATATCTTGAGATGGCTCTCTTCAGGTTTCTTTTCTGTATACATTTCTTCATGAGTCTTGAATCCAAGAGAACTGTGAGATAATCTATTTTGGACATATGTGGCTGTTCTTGTTGCTTCATCCTAAAGGTACATAGGGAGGTCTTGGTCATGAATCATTGTTTTCACTGATTCCATAATGGTTCTTTTATTTCTTTTTGCAACACCATTATGTTGAGGATTGTAGGGAGTGGTTAGCTCCCTCTTGATTACAGCCTCCTTGCAAAATGATTCAAATTATTTTAAAGTATATTCTCCACCATTATCTGATCGTAGTGTCTTCATTCTTCTTTTTGAATGGTTCTCTATGAAGTCT
>LPNX010902341.1:3833-20162 GCA_001517045.1 Pseudotsuga menziesii | reverse complement strand
ATTTTTGCTTCCAAATTTGCACCATTTTTTGCTTCCTTTTTTGCATCGTGTTTTGCTACCAAAATGACGCCAAATATTTCTTCTATTGTTGCACCATATTTTGCCTCCTATGTAGTGCCATGTTTTGCATCCAAAGTAATGTCTTATTTTGCTATCGTTATCAACGCCATGTTTGGCTTCATCATTAGTGCCACATGTTGCACCCTTTTTAATGCCTATTTTTGCATCTCTCATTTTTTGGTCACTAATTTAGTCATTTTTAGTAAATTTATATGCGAATTTTGGTCATTTTGTTTGGTCACCTATCTCTTATATTTTGCTTTCTAATTTAGTTGTTTTTAACCCATATTATAATATCATTAGGGTATGGAGGAATCGAACCACCGACATCCTGCTTGTAAGGAAGGCTCTCTTCCATTGAGCTAACACCCTTTAAGAATTTGAGAACCTAACTTACAAAGTCTTCTATAATGGTAAAAATGATTAATACACAACTTTGAGTATCTAATGGTCGATAAAGGATGATAAATTGTATAAGTTCACAATATATGATCAAGCAGGTTATGAAATCTATAAACCTTTTCAGGGAACTTTGAACAAAACTCAAGAAATTGGCTTAATGGGATTGCAAAAATCAGTATTACCTAGAAACCATAAGTGTACCACTATATGAGATCTATCTACAACAATTATCTTAGTGTGGATGCCAATGATATAGTAGTTAAGCATGATCATCCTAGAGCCATGTATAAGTGGAGCAATAAGGAGAATCAGAAGAGGATGATGAACCCAATAGTTGGTGCTTCACATGGATCCTATCCACCATGGAGTGAGCAAAGTTCCTTCTTCCATCAAGATAATGAATATCCATAGGGACAAATGGTTAGAATATATTGTGATGCCAATTCATAATATTTATTCGCTTCCCAAGGTGATGTTGCAGTGCTTGCACTAATAGATGTACATGATACCCAACAACATTGGATATAAGCATATTCATGGGTCCATAGAGTATAGGATGAGGCTGCATTTTTATCTTTTTATTTAGAAAACCACGCATGATTTAGGAATAGAATTGGATATACTTAACAAACTACAATTATGATAGGGCATAGGACTATACTCTATAGTCATTGTGCAAATGTTGGAAATGGGTATAACTGCCTAAGGACTATGAACAACATCCATTTAAATATGAATGCAAAACCTTCCATGTCAAAGGAATACTTGATGGCAGTGAGTTCAATGTTTCTAACATAAAGAAAAAAAGAAGCCAGAAATGGAAGCTCCAGGGGGATACACATAACATTAGAATGCAAAATCAACACCCTAAAGAAGTTCCATCTAGATTTTGCATTTTAAATAAGAAAGCATTCATAATATAGACCAAATTGACCGTGATCATAAAATAGGTCATACTTCACTTACCTATATCACAATGTGATTACTCTATTGGTCAGGTTTCCATTTTGGTCACTACAAAAAGATCTTGTCATGCAAAAATCCATAATATTTAGAATCCCATTATTATCAATTGGTAGATAATATCATATTTAAACCATAAAATTCTATGTTCAAACACTTGTTTCAATAATCATATCTCATAATAAAAGAAAGAGAAGAAAAAAGATTGCTAAAATCAAGAATTACCTTTGATGTCCCAATGTGCTTACTGACCTGCAAATCTTCCACCATATATGCTCTCTCCCCTAGTGCTTGCATAGAAAAAAAGAGACATTAACTACAACATTGATATTCAGAGGTCCAGCCAATATTTGTGAATATTTCAATTAAATTTCAGGAGTAATAAGTAATTTGACATGTTAAATTACTAGCACACTGGCAATAGACAACCAAATTCCCAATCTATTCATATTATTTTACCTAGATGTAGAGTGCCATGTCTGATTGAGAGTTGGAGTTTGCACAGAAACTGGGTAAGCAGTTCTAGAAAACAAATGTCTGACAATTCAATTGTAAATGCACCTTAGGAAGTTCTAGTATTCAAACGATAATCCAGAAAATCTGTGTTTTTTAGAAGACCACTACTATTAATGTTCGACAAAACATCTTAAAATTAAAATACACCTTGATATACCTACAAATAGTAGTACTTTCCATAACACATATATCGTATATAGCACCCATCTATGAATGGACACTGCTTTACTAAGAGTATTTAATGCATGAAACAATTAAATGCAAGAGTTGTCATCATTCCATACTAGTGAATCCAACCAATGAAACCAATCACTTCAAGTTGGTTACTAGCCAAAATAATTGCCACATAGTAGCATCCCTGTTATCAATAAATGCTTTGGAGGATGATGAACACGGGACTAGTAAGTCAAATCATTGCTAGAAACTGTGTTCAAATGATTTACAAGTGAATAACTCCTGTGAACAATTTAGATTGCGATAAGTGGTTTGTCATCTCAATGATATTACTGGATATTTAATATGTTTAAAGGCAAATTTTTCTAAGACTATTTATTTTGTATACTCCAGAAGGAAGTGTTTTCTAAAAGCACAAATTTAAAAATTAAAGATATGTCAACTGTTTAATGAAAAACATTCACTCATTACATAAAATTTGAACTTACAAGTAACCAAATAAGAAAACAACCAATACTTTTGATAACAACACACTTCATACAATACTTGGCACTGCATTTTAATCTTCATGATGAGTCAGGACACCATGCACCAAGTAGAAAAAATGCTAACCTCCAACAATGAGTCAAATACTTCCATCAGTCATCATCAATAACACATAAGGATCCCTAATAGACTTAGCCAATACCATTGCATTATCAGAACTTGAACTTGTATTAGCAATTGGAACTTCAATGCACAATTCCTGAGTCATGTATCCACCATAAAGGATACGAACTCCTAATGCATTTACTTGTACAACACGTCATCTGCAAAATGACATCATTATTCATTCATGACAACATAAAATGTCAACCTATTTCCCACTATCTAGACAAATCCTTGAAATGAAAATGAATAAGGGAAATGACCATTTATGAAAACTATGGTCCTACAATTTTAAACTGTCATTCAATGAAAATTGTGTAATTTGAGATTTTTTTTAAAGCACGTTTTAAAATCAGCCAATTTCTAAACAACAACCCAACGTTGTGGAAGCAGTGAAATCAGTTATAGGATTTCGAAATCAACTTACCATGCACCTGTGTTAAACTTTGGGATTATCTTTACATTTGAATAACTAATCTGATGTTCATACCCTTCAGCATGGAATCAAAGACTCACAAGCCTCCTGAACATCCATTTCTCCACAGAGATCAACCACCTAGGCTTTGGGACATTCAAGTTGGCTGCCAATATAGTTGGATTTAAGTGCGTTTATCATCAACATTTTCATATAGTTATGCAGCAATGTTTTAGGAGAAAACAACGATCTTCAATACTAATGTCAATATTGCATAAGTGACCAAGTTAGTAATAATGTCAAAAAAAAAAATAGTGTTAAGGGAAGCTAGGCAGTCAAATCACCATTACCATATCCAGATATTAAAAATGATATAATGAAAAATGGTGTAGGTGAGACAGATAGGTGTAATGGGTACATTGATATGATCCCAGTAATGACAATACAAAATATACTCACATACAAGTAAACACAAGAGGCAGGTATGCAAAGCCAAGAAGAGAATTGTCAGGACAGTACACATTTTATAGACACACATACATACATATACATAACCATAGGAGAGTGATCATCTTTGACCATGACTCCAGCAAAATCCAATAAAGTAGATGAAATATCATTTTGGACCTATTATCACACAAACTAGAACCCTTTAGTACAAAGGCACAAGGTTCTAAGCTGAAGTGTAACTCAGAAGAGTTTCTAGTGTCACCTACGCAACTAATTCCCTCACTTTATGTTGGATAATCCAACACATCAGGCACTTCCCTGAGAGAAAATAAGTTTTAAAGATAGGTGAAATTTCAGAATGACTTAGGTTGTTAGATCAACTATGAGTAAATTCTTGCAGTAAACTGAGTTGATATTAAATGTTGAAGTTCAAATCTATTTTTGATGATCTTTAGTAATGCAAATTCCAGAACAAGGGGTTGAATATAGATTAATGTATATGAAATGCCCTCAAATTCCAGATCCGAGTCAATAAATGAAATTATGTTATAAATTTGCAAATAATATCATTTTTAAAACCAGTGATTAAGGTTTGTAATAGCAGAGAATCTTAACCTTTAAATAGATGTGAGATGAGGTACACATGAAGCTAAAACATAGGTTATATCTAGAAATGTCAATCACTTATTAATCTGAAACTTTCAACCCAAGAAATCAGCCTTCAAATGACACCTTTAATTCTGTTTTTAAAGCAAGTTTTAGTAGTGAATCGGAACAGATTTATAAAGGTGATTTCCAACCATGAATCTACCATAAAATTTACTCTTCCAAAGCTGGTTTTAATGCATGTAAGTTACAAAAAATTCTGGATCTATTAATACAGTAAAAGAAAGAAGAAGTACAATTTTATAGGGACATAAAAGCTGTGACTACTACCTATCAAATACAAGTGGACAACTGAGGTCAATTGAGGATCTTAAATCTCTTGGCTAAGACCAGTGCCTTATGGAATAAAAACAATGAATCATATATATGACACTAGCAGGAGGTAGGAGTAAGCCCTTTATAATCAATTCTGGAATAGATAACCACAATATCTTACTTCTGTTATGAAATTATAGCAGTCAATAACACTTCAGAAATAGATGAAAAATCAGGCAAAACAATGCCAACTTACCATAAGATGTACCCCGAATATTAGGGTAAGGGTCATACCTCAAGAGGGTAAGAGAAGCCACTAAATTAGTAAATTAAATTTGGAAATATTAGTTAGCAATTAAACTCATCCCTAATTACAAATAAGGCACTCTAATAATCACAACTCCTTCTGGTAGACTTACTGACTTATATTCTAGGGTTTAATAAAGTCATGGTTCAGCTAGGATAGGTCACCACAGTCTTAGTCAGTCAAAATAAAAAAGTCACAAGAGAAACAATCATGGTTCAATTAAGAGTTAACACAACCCAGTAAATATCTCAGTCACAAAAGAACTCAATCAAATAGTCACGGTACAGTTGAGAGTTAACACAACTCAGTAAATATCTCAGAACCGGTAAATATCTGTCACAAAAGAATTCATAAAAATAGTCACGGTACAGTTGAGAATTAACACGGTACAAAAGAATTCAATAAAACAGTTACAGTACAGTTGAGAATTAACACGTGTGAGATAAGGTAGATCCAAACAGTACACAATCTATCAGTAAGTGGTCACGACTGAGTAGAAACTGCTTGGTCCCAGACCAAGTATTTTCCTGGTCCCAGACTAGGAAGTCTTTGTCTCATCCTGTAGAATCTGCTTGGACATTGTGTCCAAGAAACTGTTTGGTCCCAGACTAGAATACCCTAGAGATATAGGGGCCCTAACCGCATGTCAAAGACTTTACCATGGAATCTACCTTCTTGGTCCCAGACCAAGAACCCCAAAAGACTACTGGGGGCCCTAAACACATGTCAAAGACTTTACTATGGCATCTACCTGCTTGGTCCCAGACTAAGAACCCCAAAAGACTACTGGGGGCCTTAGGTTACCTTCTAGAGTCTTACTCCGCCCTAGTTATTTGACTAGGTTACCATCCTCTCTAAGAATGGGTCTTGAAGCTACATAAATTTAACATATAGTTGATATTTTAACAATTATAAAAGAATAAACAAGTTTTGAGAACTTACAAGAAAATATGAATTCTGAAAATTTTCCATGAAAATAATAACCTTTAGATTACAATACTTTGTGTGTAGTTGTGAATTCCAATTCACTAATCGATTTTAACTTTGGGATTGTAAATTAATTTTGTAGAGCACATGCACACATTCCATCTTTAGTTCAAATTACGGACATAGAATTGCAAATAGTTTCAGACTAGTGGGGACAATAGAAGGCCTCCACAACTTGGTTGGAAACAAGGCACGAGGAAGATCTTTGCTTTAAGATCATGACGAGATCTAGATCAATAGAATTACTGATTAGTGCTTTGAAGCTATGACATGGTTTGGTGGAAGCTACTAGAAAAATGAAAGGGAGTTTCTACTGGGAGAATGGATAAACAAGCTTTGACGTGGTTTGGCGGAAGCTACTAAAAAAATGCGAGGGAGTTTCCCTCAGAGAATGAATAGACAAATGAATGTAAGGCCACATATAGATAATGGAGGCCTCACAGTATTCTGCACACATCACTAAAGTGAATGCTGCTTTTGTCAAGAAGCAGTTGTTGCTCAACATGCAATAGCATCAAAACCAACAAGGAGTTTAGTGCAACATGCAAGTAGGATCCTGAAATTCTCTTGTTCAGTCTCTTAGAAGAATTCAAGTCTACTCTAGCCCTAGTGATTACTATTTAGAGTAATAGTAACAAGTCTAGCATTTCAACTTTAGGTTTGTATATAATTTAGTGCCACTCACCACTTGTGTAGCCAGTCTAGCATTTCAACCTTAGGTTTGCATAGAATTTAGTGCCACTTACCACTCCTTCAACTGGCTATCAAAGAGTTCATGTCTACTTTTTCTCTGTACCTATATCTAGTGATACATTAAAGTAATAGGAATCACTAGTATAAACAGTCTATCATTTCAATTTTAGGTATCCATAAGAATTTAGGGTCATTCTCCAGCATTTCCATTTGCTATCAAATATATGAAGAGCATTAGTTTCTACAAGAGACGCACATGTAGCATGAACAAACAAGTGATCACATTTATATATCAAAACTTGAGAAATTTAGTGAACCATACCTTTAAGTGTCATGATAACTCGGCATGCAAATGTTGGATAATTTCGATTGCGTGTGTGCCTTTTTATCTGAATATCTGAACCAAAAAAGATTTTAAAATGTTATAAGATAACATAATATACATGGGAGATAGTTGGATTCAAAGCAACAAAGAGCTCTACAATGTTAAGTTTGTATCAAATGATACAAGGGATCTTAAGACTTACTTATTTGTGAAAGAATTTTCTGTACATTACTGGTATCCTACGTTCTATGGTTTCTATACTAAGTACACAACACAAACTGATCAAGTTAAGGACTACATTGAGAAGACATGTACAAGTAACCTCACCTACTCTCATCATTTATCGTATTGAACCGTATCCCTTCATCATACATAAGGAAGTGTGCAACAGAATAAAGATTCACAATTCGTCCTTCAACTCCAGCCTCTTTTGCATTCTTTTTCATATTATCAAGCAACAAATTTGTCAATAGGAAATGACCTGCAAAAGTAGAACCCATCAAGTTGGTTTGGTTTATAAAATCTACAATTAGAGTAATGCACGAGTATAAATCACCATGCTTCTTACAAGAAACTTATGAACTTTGATGTTTGATTCAAATGGTTTGTTAAAAAGGGTTCCACTTGCCCCTTTTATACCATTGAATCATTTCACTGAATATGGAATTATAGTAAATACTTGATCTCAATATATACCAGTTGCCCCTTATCTAATTAACTATTTCTATATCCAAAGCCTAAAATTTCTCAAACCCCAAAGATCTTATAGTGCACACCCAAGCATTTCCTTAAACAATTATTCAGGCATTTCGTTGAACAGTTTCAGGGCCTGGTCCACAAAACCATTATCTACAAACCCTACAATCATTGAATTCCATGAGACCATGTTTCTCTGAGGCATTTCATTAAGCAGTTTAAGGGACTTGTCAATAAGTGCATTCTATGTGTACCCTACAGCCATTGTTGTCAAGGAGACAATATCTCCTTGGCACATTTTGTCAAACACTTCACATGCCTTATCTGTAAACCCGCATTTTGCATACATGTCTACGAGGGCACGCATCACAAAAAAATTGGACTCATATCCACATCTTATTATATGTTGATGTATTTCTAGACCCTGGGAGAGGGATGGTAGGTTAGCACAGGCTGGATGAACATAAGAAAAAATGAATTGATCCGAGGTTGGATGCCTATTTTTTGCATTTGGTGAAAGATTTCTAATGCCTCCATGTGATAAAATCCATGTTTTGTATAACCTGTAATCATGACAGTCCAAGAGCACACATTTGGCTCAAGCATTTGATCGAAAACTCTGTGAGTGTCTACCACATTTTCACACTTGACATACACATTGACAAGGGTATTGCCGAAAACTGTGCCTGCCATGAATCCCGTTTGATTGATATGAACGTGGACTAATGTGTCCTTTGGTAAGGCGTTTCTCTTAATGCAACCCTGTAAGAGACACACACAGGTGTAAGAATTGTGGACATAGTTGTCTGTGATATTTAAAATGTGCAGAGCCTCCTACAAATTTCCCTCAGTACAGAGCACTGTGAGATGGTGGGCTTGAGCATGACGAGCGTTAGCATTGCAGTGTGTTTGACTTTGAACACTGATACTAGTGGCAAACAATCGGAGTTGAAGGGAGTGAAATATCGTCCCAACGACCAAAACCATTTTTCTTACCAACGCCTGAAGGTACTTGGAATTGAGTTCATTTCCATGATGCTACTCCTGCCACTCACCATCAGTGATCAAATTTGAAGGGTGACGCTGCTTTTGCCACTCACTACTAGTGATCAAATTTGAAGGGTGGGTATTAATTTCAAATGGTTGTGCTCCCACATATTAATTTCAAATGGTGGTGCTCCCGCCACTCACCAGTGATCAAATGTGAAGGGAGGATTTTAAATTCAAATGGGGAATTTATTCTTGGAGCCCAATGAAAGGTGAAATAAGTAATTGTACTTCAATTGATAAGATAAGTATAACTTAACTAAATCTTTCACTAAAAACATGTAAAAAATAAATATTGTTCTTTCAATTTTTTACAATTTTTAATAATTGAGCACTCCTCAATATTTAAATGAAAAATGATATATCTTCAAAAAAACTTGTTTTGAACACATTAAGTTGTCATGCCTGTATCATTAATTTTATAGTTCAGTAACATAACAACTATTCTATTGTATTTTTTTAAAGTTGGAGCACACTTCATTATACAAAAAAAAAACTACTTAGAATATGTCCTAACCATATTGAGGCATTCTAGTGCAATCCAAGATTGAGGGATCTAAGAATGATAAGGAATGGGCACCTAACAAGAAATAATACATAACTCAGAAAACATTTAAAAAAAATCCTACATACCAAGCAAGTTAGCAAAGCTCTATGTCGAAATTGTTTTCCATGCCAATGTATGCCACTACCCTCTTTATTGTCTTACCAAAAGGCATGCTAATGAGGAAGAAGACTTAAAATTATGGACTTCATCTTCAAAGAATGCCTTGCAATCACATTGGTAAGGAGTGATAAGAATATCATAAACGTGTCAAATGTTACTTGATATTGTTAATTAAAGACTTATATGGTAAATTTAATATAATACTTACTTATACTTGTCTCTTACTCTTTGCATCTTGACAGATTTAATATTTTATGGTTGTCTCTACACCTTGACCCAATTTGTATTATAAGGTGAGGATGTGAATGGATAATAATCCTTATTTATGACTATGAGATGAGGATTTAAAGGGAAGAGGATGTAAAGACAAGTAATTTTTATATGTATTTTGGTGGCGTTGAGGAAAAATGTTGTGAGAAACCACAATATTTGGAAGGACAAAGAGAGAGGACATCACAATCATGCCACCCATCAAATTAAAGACTATTCTTGAGCCAACAATTGTTTTTCTTTTAATTAATAACCATTGTTTCTCCATATCATGTGCCCAATGACACTTCTCTATAGCAATGCATAAATCGACCTCTGCATAGTTTGTGATCCTAGCTACATGTCATTATTTGTATTTGCATGACATCGAGTGTTGTTTATAGTTGTCATGAGTCCATGGTATTCATGCAAGAAATTAATTCTTATAGAAAAGGACTCATCTAACTGACCTTTTGAATTTAATTTTGACAAAAAAAAGAGTGGACATTGGTAGTGAGTTTCACATAGGTAATAGGCACAAAGTTTTGAGCTCGTTTCAGGCCTAGTAGTATACTAGTAGTTCTTTTTTGTTATAGTTGTCATTGTTGACACATTTACACACTTTAGATTGCAGCCCCAAGTGATTTGAGATTCAGAGTCACATCTCGATGGCTAGTGTCTTGTAGTTATCAATGATTATTGGTCATCTTGCACAACTAAGCAGTGAGTGCATGGCACGAGTGACTGAAAGATTATAATTTATCATATTTCCAATATTTTGAATGATGAGTTGAACTTTATAGCATAGAAATTTTAACATCTTGAGAAATTTATATGGATGGGTAATTTCAAATGTTTCCCTTCTTTTGAAATGTTGATATAAATTATTCCCTTCTTAATTGAAAGGGTAAAATTCATATTTTAAATTTTTTTTGAAGGGTAATTTTAACTTTACACTTCTGGGAAGGGTTCAATTTTAAACGTTGCTCACAACTCAAAATTTTCATTAGACAATGGGTTTCGGGTGTAAAGCCACCTGTTTATGTGTGAATGAGTGATTTTATCAGTGAAACTAATATTGTTATTTTTTTTCAAATAAATATTTTTTTTATGTTTTTAATATAGAGATTTTTTATATTCAAGGAAACCTTGTTTATATAACATGCTATATAGTGAGATTTGAATTCTCTATGGGGGAGTGTATTTTTTATTTATTAAGAAAAACATTTTTTGTATATGAAAAAAAGTTGTGTTAAAGTTATAGTAGATCTAATGATCAAAATATGATCATCATAGTCAAAATTATACTTGGTAAATACTAACAAGCTCAACATCGAGGAAGAGAGAACCACCCGAAAATCCAATCCAACAAATTTTCAAAATCCAAACATATGATAAACTTCACCAACAAATCTCCTCTTAATACTAAAAACAAAGATCAGAGTGACTAATTGGAAAGAACCAAATTTCTAGTTATACAACGAGTTCCAGAAGAGAAAAGAAAGAACTTTAATCTACCATCCATATTTCCCAGCTTCAGTTTTGAGAGAGTATCAGCTTCCACGTTCAGTTCTCTATAAACATGATTGAAAGATAGAAAAGAGAAATATGTCATGAAGCATTTAATATTTTCTAACTAGTGATGAAGCTCTAAAGACTTCACTATAACAATATTACTTAACCAGAATGAAAATTCTGAGGTCGACTGGAAACCAACAACACATAGAGCACACCACTAGAAGAAAAAACTAAGTATATAGACCAAGTACACAAGGATACCTTCCAAAGGATATTTTCGGATGATGAGGGCCTAAAACTAACTAATGAAGTGATAAGGACAAATACCCAGGGTCCCAATACAATCACTTTGGGGAAAGCGTTTGAATCAACAACTGATTTTACAAAGAGATGCATGGGTTATCCTCCCACGTATACCATTGGTACAGTGGAAGTATCCTACCACTGTCACCCATGTAGAGCCATAGAGGTCAATATGCTAAGGCTACCAAAATCACAAATAAGGTCTGGAGGAATATTCATCAGTCCAACCGATACACATGGGAAGCATATCTAAGCCTGAAACCCAAATAGTACCAAGAACCACATAGGGGTGGAAGGAGGTACTAAGTGAATCCCCAAATGCACATCATTTATAGTGTATACTCAATCAAGTATATGAGGGATATCCTTGTAACTCAGTATCACATGACCTCATGCTTGACACATGTTTTAGAGGATCTTTCCGATTCAGTTCTTTGTGAAATGGGATTTCCTGTACGAAAGGCCACTGTGTTTGAGTTTAAATTTTTTGGTGGTTAAATATAACCTTAACCCAAATCACTATCCTATACTAGTGTGTGTCGTCCCTAGAAACAAAATGTTACTAATATGTTTTAAATGTTAATGTTCTTTTTAAGGGATGTTGATTAATTAAAGATAGAAATAAATAAACTAATGATGTTTTGACTTGAAAGCATAAACAACATGACCAATGTGAAAGAGATTCAAAATGAAAACTTTTGCTTCTCTTTTCTTTTCAAAACTGAAAATGAAGGCCACAAATAAAGATCTTTTTTTTGTATTTTCAAATAGACAAAAGCATGCAATGCACCTAAGCATAAACCCTATCCTAAATACATGTAAAGAAAATACTTGTTGTTTTTCTATTTATCTTTATAAATGAGAAATAAAAACAATCTATTGTTAAGGTTTCATATGCTAATCTAGATAGCATTAGTGTTTAATCCAAATTCAGAACAATAGCATATGTAGAATCATTGAAAGAAGCACAATCACAAGATATACACAATATTTATCCTGGGAAACCATCAAGGGAAAGAAAATGCAACACAACTTCCTCTGTATAAGATGTATAAGTTAAAACCCCAAAACAAGTATTCTCCTCCTTGTTCATATCTCTCTCTCTCTTATGCGCTACTCAAGTGAGTGAGTCTATGTTCTAATGAGAAACACATCTCCTATGTTTATACACTTTAAGTAACTAAACTACCTGGGCTAAATTCACCAAGGAAGTATCAAAACAATATTTTATATTATTCATTGGGGTACTATTGACCTAAACTACAATGGATGATTTACCTCATGAATCTATGATGACCAATTACAATAATAACATCTCGACAGAGGAGTAATAACATTTCCCTTGGGGTGCATCAGTAAAATACTTTTAGAATATTCGTTGAAGTTAAAAAATTTCAACACTCGCCCTTAACGAGAAGGGTATTATACTGACAACATCATCATCAAGTATAGGAGTAATGAGAGAGACTATATTCAGCATTATCGAGGTAATACATCTATATGTCATAGGAAGTTTTCAACATTCATCGGTAACTAAAACAATCTTCAATGTCTTCATCTTCTACAGCACACGATCACTTGATCCTTTTGCAACAACACTTTTATCTTCTGATCCTTCGTAGCAACACTTATTTCTTCTTGATCCTTTGCAACAACACTTTGATCTTCTTGATCCTTTGCAGCAGCACTTTGATCTTCTTGATCCTTTGCAGCAGCACTTTGAACTTCTTGATCCTTTGTAGCATCACTTTGATCTTCTTAATACTTCAGTGGCACACTACCTATAGTACACATGATCTCTTTACGAAATGATCAATCCCTATCGCTTTAGTACATAGGTCCAAGGATGGTGCAATCCTCCATCAACCTTATTCCCCTTAACGAGGAGGATCTATAGTATCGACCAGCTGAATCATCTACAACTAAGTGTAGATCTCGTCCGCATGTGAATGTAGGACATGTCATCTGTAAGGACTCATCGTAGACCATCCTCAAACTATTAGAGCTAGTACTACTCCAAGAAAGTGTTATACTACAACATATACATGTACATGTAGGCATACTTTCCCTGCAAGTGTATCACCTGCAACTGCAGATATTGATCACACATAGATGCAGGACCTCATTATAGGACATCCTCAGTGTGAAATATAGGACCACTCCATGCGAGTGTTATACTACGATGTCTGTATGGAATCATCATAGAGAATACTCACCACTAAATCTAGGACCACTCCCAAAATAGTATTATTCTATGGAATCTACATATAAATGTAGGTATACTCTCCAAGCGAGAGCAATCTTTGCAAATAATATCTCAACCACACCTAAATGCAAGCCCTGTCACTTCGTAAGGACTCATTGTAGAGCATCCTCAGCTTCAAATATAGGACCACACCTAAGTGAGTGTTAACATCTATAGCGCCATCCTTATCTAGTGAGAAGCACTCTTAGGAATAGAGTGTTATTTCCTGCAATACCATCCTCGAGAGAGGATACTATCTTCCACAAGTGAATGTCAGACCTTGTCAGCATCTTCAGGCATACTTGGCCTCTTTCATACTGGAGCTTCATTGTCATCAATGATAGTCTTATCATCACTCCCCATTTCTAGGGAGGATCCATATTATCAACATGCCCCCCCTTTGTCTAAGGAGGGTTCATATCTTTGACTTGTTCTTCTTTTTTGAGGAGAGTCCCTATATTTGAATTGTTCCTCCTTTCCAAAGAGAGTCCATATTTTCATCATTCCTTCTTGCAAGGAAAATTTGTAGTATCATCATTGTTCCTCCTTTTGAGGAAAGTATTTTCTGACTACACCAAGGTTGTCATGAAAGTATTCAAACTTTACTCGAGATAGAGGCTTTGTCATCACATTTGCAACTTGCTCATCAGTACTCACATACTGGACCTTTATATATCCCTTTTGTACCATATTCCTTATATAAAAGTATCGAATTTCTATGTGCTTTGATTTATCATGGAACAAAAGATTTTCTGTCGTCTTTATGCAACTATGGTTTTCACAAAGAATCAAAGTGGTATCCAACTCCATGTCAAATAGTCCTGACATCATTTTTCAAAGCCATGTCTCTTCAAAAGTAGCGGAGCAAGCTGTAATGTACTCTGCTTCAACTGTGCTGATAACAACACTGGATTTTTTCTTACTGAACCTTGAGATCATGGTAGATATCATACAATAACATCCACCCGAGGTTCTATTTTTGTCTATGGAATTTATTTCCCAATATGAATCTGTATATCCATACAATCTATAGTCATGATCTCTACCATAGTAAGGTCCAAAATCTATCATACCTTTTAGGTCACTCATCACATGCTTTGCAGCTATCAAGTGAACTCGTCTAGGTTTAACTAGATACTAAATTAAGGTGTTCACATCAAAGCATATATATGGCCTTGTATTCATAAGATACATCAATGACCCAAAAATCTATCTGTACTGAGCCATATCCACTAACTTTGATGATTCATCAGATAATAACTTCAGGTTGGTGTCCATGGGTGTGGCCATGGCTTTACAATCCAAAATATCAAATATCTTTACATTTCCACTGCATAATTTCCCTAGTTCAGAAAGGTTCCTTCTGGGATGTGCCATCTCTAATTCTTCGGCTAGCTTCATATTTTTTTTGTGATATGTTTCCCATTTCGTGTGAGAAATAGATCATCCACATACATTAATAGTATGACAGGTTCATCATTCATAATCTTCGTATAAAGGTTAGGATCAACTTTACTTTTTGTAAATCCCAAGATTGTCAATAAGTTATATATTCTACCATTCCAAGCTCTAGGAGCTTGCTTCAGTCCATACAGAGCCTTTTTCAACTTACATACATGATTCACTTTGTCTTCGACTTCAACTCCTTGTGGATTTTCAATGTAAACCTCTTCATTAATCATACCATTCAGGAAGGTTGTATTTACATCCATTTGGTGTAGATCCCACTTCATCATGGAAGCAAGTACCATGATGGCTATGATGGAATGTACCTTTCTATGGGAGCAAATTTATCTTCATAATAAATCCTCTCTTTATGAGAGAATCCTCTAGCCACAAATATTTCCTTGTACTTTTCGATACTTCCATCAGTAGCATGTTTTATCTTGTAGATCCATTTCGAAGATACCACACTTGTTTTCTGGTTTGGATACTATATCCCAAACATCATTCTTCATTATTGAATGGTATTCTTCCATCATTGCTTCCACCCACTCTTTATTTTGTTCAGCTTCCTCATATCTAGTGGGTTCTTGATCTACAAGGTCACACATCAAAGCTACAAAAATGGAGCATGGATTCGATCTTTTGCTTGTTCTTGTGGAGCCTTCTGTAACTCCATATCTCTATTCGTATTGTATGATTTCTCTTACCCTAGCAGTTTTTATCTTTCAAGATATATCCATAGTAGGGTTTCCTGAGGTTCTAGCGTATCATGATCTTCATATGCTTCTATTCAGGAGAGGGTTCAGCTTCTACCATTCTGGTAGGTACATCCTCTTCATGTACTTCTTCAAGCTGACACTTTCTGGATTTATTAAAAGATGTCTCTTCATCAAATCTTACATCCCTACTAATATCGATATGATGGAATCTTGAAATGTATATCCTAAAGGATTTGGATACTTCACAGTATCCAACAAATATTCCCTTCTTTTCGGAAGTATACAACTTGGTTCTATTCTCTTTTAGAATATGTACATATACTGGACAACCAAATACCTTGAGATGGCTCTCTTCAGGTTTCTTTCCTGTATACATTTATTTAGGAGTCTTAAATCCAAGAGCATTGTCAGATAATCTATTTTGCACATATGTGGTAGTTTTTGTTGCTTCATCCAATAGGTGCATAGGGAGGTCTTGGTCATGAATCATTGTTTTCACTGATTCCATAATGGTTCTTTTCTTTCTTTTTGCAACACCATTATGTTGAGGATTGTAGGGAGTGGATAGATCCTTCCTT
>LPNX010902303.1:0-42510 GCA_001517045.1 Pseudotsuga menziesii | reverse complement strand
TATCTCAAAAAATCCAAGTAAGTTGAGGGATGCCTGATTTTTCAGGTTTCTATTGCATCTAACGTGCCAAAAAGGTCCATCATCTTCTTGCACTCACCCTTAGGTTATTTTTATATTATTTTAGATCTTAGGTTATGGTTATTTCTTAAACCAATTTTTAGGGTTATTTGTAGCGTCGCTAGTCCTCGACCGTTATCTTTACCTACTCATTTCCCAAGCGTTGCCCTAGCATTATACCTAACTCTATTCGCAGCCTTCCCATCAACCAGCTGCCACCTTTATCACACGTTTTTCCTCACTCGTTGGGCCCTGGCTCCTATCATCTCCCAGCATCTCCACAAGCCCACCATGGTTCATTTACTCATATCTCCCACGGGTTGCCATTTTGCAAGCCTCGCTCCACCCGAGCTCGTGTTTCCATAGCTCGCAGCCACCATCTGCCCAACCACTACCTCCTTGCTGGTCGTCCTTACTCCGTGCACTCTCCTCCTTCCATTCAACGCTGGTGCATGCTTCCAACACAAACTCCTCCTACGCTACGCTCGCCTCTCCACGCGAGTGCAGACCTCCTTCCAGCTTGACCTCGCTATCCTCCTCCCCATGGGATGCTCCCCATAGCATGTCGTCTCTGCCGATAAGATTCTCCCTCACGTCACGCTCATCCAGTCACCACTCAAATCCCTCGTAGGTTCTCGCTTCTCCTCCTCCAAGTCGTGGCCACAACCCAACCCTCGCTCCCTTTGCTCATCGCCTTACCTCGTTGCTTCCCTTCTGGTGGGCTTCCTCCACCATCGATGGTCTGACAACCTCCACATGACTCTCCTTCATCCCACCATTACGATTTGGCCTGATCGAGTTCTCCCACCTTGCGATAAACCAGCTAGGGTTGGATATTATCAAACGCATTAATACTTTAAGTAAAAATTGTGAATGTTTATTAATTTGCAATGTTTTATTAATAGTATTTTAGTATGCATAATAACTTATAGTTTAATTTAATTTAGTTGCATGATTAACACAACTTATAGTTTATTTAATACACTTTAATAATTATTCAATGCTTCACGTTTCAAATTGATATATGATTATATGATATTTGGTTTATTGCTAGTTTATTATTTTTTAGTTTTTGATATTTTACTTATAATATTTGATATTTGGTTGTTAATTATTATTTGTTATTTGCATAAGTGAATTAATTATTTAGATATTACTTTATTATTTGTATATTGAAACCATATTGTTAATATAAATTCCAATTTGACTTCAATCCATGTACATTTTGTTTTGGGATTAATGGGTAATACAGGGATACGATGATAATATAGACATTGATATTTACATTCTTGGGTTAATTATTCACTGCCTACATGAAAATAGTTGAACCAATAACCACACTTAATTATTCACTCTTGTTTCGGACTCCATTAGGCACTGATCACTTATTCTGCATGTCCGCAAGACCTTTTGTGCTTTAGTTTTCTTTGCAGGGTCAATATAAGGCTCTCCCTTAGGAGGTTACAACTTTCGAAGCAGTTAAGGGAAAGTGACCAAGGTGACAATGGTCACTTATTCTGCATATGCTTACCAACAGCTTGGACTGCTATTTCAACCGATAACATTTTGGCGCTGTTATCGGGGACCATTTCAAAATTTGAAGCGATTGATCCCGATTCATTCACACCCTAGCAAGAATGACATCTGGTAAGAAAAATTGAGGTAAGTCTTTTTGGGTATTCTGAAAATATTATTGAAGACTAATCTTGCATATCTTACCTGGATACTCCACAAAGAAGAAGCCCAGCAAGGTTTAACACTCTGGTAAGTCGTGAAGTCATGATTATATATGATTGCATACTTTTTTTAAAGGACTAACCTACAGGCTTACCTGGCGACTCCACAAAGAGATCATCCTGCTCCATCTATTAGGTACGCCCTTGTTTTGTTTATTACTTTGGCAAGATTTGCTTAACTAACCTGGAAGGTTTCTACTAGCGACTACAATCGAAGAAAAATAAAAGAAGTACTCTATAAATACAGAGAAGCCCGACGAGATGGCATCCAATTACGAATTGTGGATGGACCTATTGGGATTCTCATGCGTTCCAGGTTTCCAACACAAGAACACCATTAAATATGGTGGTAAGGCACTTTTACCATTGTTCCATCAGTATAAGAACCATGCAACATCCCATGAAAGTTAGTTTTGCTCCTCTTGATCTATTAGCTTTCCCAAGATATTTAGATGAGTTACCCAAGGTATTCTAACATGCCTTCAAGGGTGAACAGATTTGGTGGAAACATTCTGTAACCACTGGGATTCAGGGCGTCATGACGAATGGATACCTCATGTCAAGCATGTGAAGGATTTGTTCTGTAAGGAAGTCCAAAGTGAAGATCGGGTCGAAGTAGCCATTGTTCAAGATCTAACTAATGATAAAGATTCCCAAGTAGATGAATATGATGATGGTCACGTATATGACAATCCGGAAGTCCTAATTGAAGAAGCTGAGGAACATAAGGATACGATGAGTCCTCCCTTCCAACATACAAAGCTCCTTATGACATACTAGATCTCTGGGAATATAATAACAGGAATTTTGAGGACGATGGTTATTAGACATTTATGGGTCCACCTTTATATGATTCCTCGAGACTAGGTAGCATTGTCTCCATACATTGCAGTGAGAAATAACATCTTGATGAAGTTACTCAGGAAGAGCCATAACTTGATGCTATTTGGGAGGAGGAACTCTCAGTCACCTCCAACAGGGATGTTGAAGACATAACTTATGAAGACCCTGTTGAAAGAGATGATCATTCTTTCTCGTTATGAGGCTAATGGAAAAGAGTGGCTCAACCCTTTTTCCACCATAATTGAAGATGGAACATCACCAGATTTTGCAAATAGGTGTCATATGCAGATGCCCCATTATGATGGAAAGTTCGAAGATTTGGGACCCTTTATCTCTGGTGATTCCTCCGTGATCTCTCCATGATACTCCTTCTACAGCAAGGAAGCAGGTTGTTCAGAATATAGTTGTCATTGATGTCAAAGGTGTTCATGAATGACAAAGGAAAAACCAGTAGATATGGTAGTAGGATGAGTTCAGCAATGACAAAGGAAAAGGTTGAGTGTTTGAGTGAAGAGAGAGTGTGGAGTGGAGAGTCAAGAGACTGTGTTATAGGAGATTGAAATTGCCTGTGCGTAGAACATTGCGGAAAGGAATTAATAGTTCCAATTATCAATTCAATCACAAAGTTAAAGATCTGCATCTTAGACATATCAACAGTTAAAAATGGATTTCGCAATTGGAAGTAGTACCCGAATTAAGCCTAAACCAATCACCCATGCGACTAAAGATCGTGCGGTGGCTATCGATATTTGATAAGATCGACGATGGTGGATAATTTTCGCATAAAGAAAAGGGAAGATCCACAAATCTACATTTGATTGTAGATCAACGGTTAGGATTTAATCCATGAGGAAATCTACGGTGGTGAATGATTTCCACACTAATAAAAGTGAGGATTCACAATCCACATTAGATCATAGATCGACGGCTAGGAGTGAACCCACAAAGAAATCAATGACTCAAAAGAAAAGTGGAAGACGAGAAATCAAGGTCTAGATAATATGGGTTTCCGCAACCCGAAGCTCGGAAGGTGGAAAGAAGAAGGCAAAAAGCAGAAGACGATAAATCAAGGTCTAGAATAATATGGGTTTCCTCAACCTAAAGTCCGGAAGGAAAAAAGAGGAATGTGGAATGCGGAAGATGAGAAATCAAAGTTTAAGATAATACGAGTTTCCATAACCCGAAGTTCACCAACGGAATGTAGAAGGAGGAAAGAGAAAGATGGAAAGTGGAAGGCATAGAATTACGAAAAGACTTTAAGAAATGTCACAATTCTGCAACTCGAAGTCCGCAAGCGGAATGTGGAAGGCGAAAAGCGGAAGGCGGAGAATCGTGAAAAGACTTTGGGAAATGTCACAATTATGCTACTCGAAATACAGAAGATTGATGGTCTAGAAAACATCTGCATAAGATCGACCATGCAAAAGAAAATTGGTGTGGAAAGTAGAAATCTCGAAATGACATGTTGAAAAGGTCACAAACCCGCAATCCACAATCCAGAAGATCAACGATCAGGATAACACTCGAATAAGATCGACGGTGCAGAAATATTGGTTTGGAAAGTGGAAATCGTGGAATGATATTTGGAAAAAGTCACATATCCGATATTCTATTTCCACCTCATATCGACGATCACGAAAAGCTTGAAGGAGATCAACGGTGCGGAACGGTTGAGGCAGAAAGCTAAGTGTAAAAAGACATTTCGAGAAATGTCAATGTTCGACAATCCGCATACCACATCCTATCTTAGATCTATGGTCAAGAAGAATCCCAATATTAAATCAACGAGTCATGATGGTTTCGGAAATGGAGAATGCGGAAGGTCATGACTGGAAGATTCATGAAGAGGCACAATCAATGAAATGGTGCAATGGCGAAGAGATGTGTCCGCATGAAGTGAGAAGGTATTTATTGAAAAAATGATTGAAGTAAATAACTCATCTCTGTGGTTGCGAATGACAGACTCCAAGAAGTGAATAGCAGGCTGATAAAAATCAGTCCAAGGTGGCAGGGAGGCACTAGGGTGGACTATAATTCTGCAAAGGGTGTTGTAGCATCCTTTTCTGTTGCAGCAGGAAGAAACCCAGGGTGTTGGAGCATCCTTGTCTGTTGTAGAAAGCAGAAGTTGGGGGTGTTGGAGCATCCTTTCCTGTTGTAGCAGGAATAAACTCAAGGTGTTGTTGCATCCTTTCTATAGTAGCAGATAAATCAATTTTGTAGACTCATCTTATGAATGAGTTTGAATTGGTGTTTTTCTCTTTGAATTTTCCATGATAAAATTTGTGTCTTAACCTATTTGATTCATTTTGTGTTTTTATTTTAAAAGAAAAGGACAACACTGATTCACCCCCCTCCCTCTTAGTATTGTGGGATAATCCAACAATTGGTATCAGATCAGGTTCCTTCACCACATTTTAACCACTGGAAGGTAGATCCTATCTAAAAACCGTTATGGATCAACAAGAAGGTTTAGCCACCAACATACCTCCATTATTCATAGGAGAAAATTATGCATACTGGAGTGTGAGAATGAAGTGCCATTGGATGTCCCTTGGATGGAAGGTTTGGTCAGCAACTGTAAAGCAATATAAAATAGATGACCAAGTACCTACATGCAGTGTGGAACTAGCCCAATATGAAGGTAATGCCAAATCCCTAAATGAAATCCTGAGTGGGTTAAAAAATTCTGTATTTATAAAATTTATGCAATGCAAGACTGCCAAACAAGCCCGGGATAACTTAAAAATTATCTATGAAGGAGCGTCTAAAGTCAAAGAATCCAAGATTTAGACATATAAAGGGTAGTTTGAGAGCGTCAAAATGAAAGAAGAATAAAATATTGGGAATACCTTCTAAGAGTAGATGAGTTTTTCAATGCTATTAGAGGTCTTGGAGGAAAATTAAAAGAGAGAGAAGTTGTGAGCAAGGTACTAAGAACGTTACCAATGAAATATGACTCAAAAGTATCCACCCTAGAAGAACGAGTGATCTTGACCAGGTGATAGTAGATGAATTACATGGAATATTCACTGCATATGAGATGAGAATGGGACTAAATGAATCCTCAAGAAAACAAGCATCATTTAAAGCCTCATCCAAAATTCAATCAGAGAACCTAGATGATGAGGAATCTCTTTTTATTAGTTTTTTTTTAGAAGGGTACTAACAAATATAAAGGAAAGTTACCCCTAAAATGTTTTAATTGTGGAAGAAATAGACATTTTGCTTCAAAATGTACTTACCCTAAACAAGATGATAGTGACGAGAGAGAAAACACAAAATTCAAAAAGGGTAAAACAGAGAACAAGAAGAAGTCCTATGAGAAAAAGAAAATTGTCTACACCATGGAAGATAGTGAAGATGAGGAAACTGAATTTCTATTCATGTTTCTAGATTCTCAAGCTTCAAATGGTGACTTAGATGAAGTAGGAGAAGTAGACTTAAGAGCCGAACTTGTTAGCTCTCTTGAAGAACTTGAGAAACGAAGGAAAAAGAACAAGCAGTCAAGTCATATCATTAGTGAGTTGGAAGCTCAACTTCTATATGCCAAAAGGATTGAGGAGGACCTAAACTTGAAGCTCAAAACAAGAATACAAGAATCTGAGAAACTTGAAGAAGAGATCATACAATTCAATAAAGATCTTGATGAAGGATCTATCAAATCAAAGTTTGAAAATAGCTCAAGGATTCTAGAGGACATCCTGAATAACCAAAGAGAATCAAGTGATAGATCTCGCTTGGGTTTTAACAAAGAAAAGAAACCAAAATGTTTCTCTTTCACTAATCAAGGAGGAAACAAGAAAAGTTATTTCAGTTCGTAAGTTTCTGCGATGAGGTTGATTAATGGTAAGGTTTTTCTAAATATCCACAGTGGCCATTTCTTGAATGTCGGTGTTTTGATTCCTGATTCGGAATCGAAACATCGACATTCAAGAAATGGCCATTGCAGATTCTCTGGAAAACCTTACCATTAAGAAAATTTATGTTGAAGCACTAAAGAGACCAGTGAAAAAGGAAGAGAGCAAGAAAACTGCCCCAAACTCTCAAGATAAAAACAAAAATAATATGGTTCCTAAGAGACCAAATAATTATCTGCATATCTTTTTAGGTCACTACTACTCTTGTAATAACTTCGGTCATAAAGCCTTAAATTGCAAAGATTATGGGAAGGTTCCTAAAAACAAAAAGAAGTCATCAAGCAATCATAACCATAAGGAAATCATAACCTTTTTACACTTCTTCAAAAATATGACACAGAGTGTTACAAATGTAATAACCATGGACATATGGCAAGAGATTGTAAATGGATGACTCCTACAAGGAATACTGTTGCAAATAAGTATCAAGACACAAAACAAAAGAAGTATTGGAAGAGAAGGAAAGTTCCTTGATTGCTCTATGTGCAACAGAAAATCAAAATCTATGGCACTTGGACAGTGGGTGTTCAAAACATATGACTAGTGACCCAAACAAATTCATAACACTAAAAGATAATAAGGGTAAAGTCACTTTTGGAGACAATTTGTCTTCCAATATAATTGGCAAAGGAACAACTATTGTCAATAACAAGATCAAAGCAGAAAATGTATTACTAGTAGAAAACCTAAAGCCTAATCTCCTAAGTGTAACTCAAACATGTGATCAAGGGCACATATGTATTTTTTATTCGGAGAAATGTGAAATCAAGAAAAATGACTCAGGAAGAGTTGTTGGCATTGCTATAAGAAATTAAAACAATGTATACATCCTAGAAAATGAAAATCAATGTTACTTAAGTATGGTTCATCAAAGTTGGTTATGGCACATAAGGTTGGGACACTTAAATTTTGGCAATCTTGTCAAAATAAGTAAGAAGGAAGCTGTAAGAGATTTTACTAAAATTGTAAAACCTCTAAACTCACTGTGTAAACATTGTCAACATGGGAAGCAAACTAGAGCCAGTTTTAAAACAAAATAACATATGACTTCACATCCTCTAGAAATAGTGCACATAGATCTCTGTGGACCAACAAGAACTAAAAGTCTGCAAGGAGAATATTATTTCATGTTGCTCATTGATGATTACACAAGGATGACTTGGGTAACATTTCTCAAGGAAAAATCAGAAGCTTTTGAGAAATTCAAAATCTTCAAGGAAATGGTTGAAAATGAGACATATATGTAAATCAAATGTCTTAAATCCGACAATGGGGGAGAGTTTACTTCAAACCAATTCAATGAGTTTTGTGAGACACATGGAATTGAGAGACAATTTTTCAGCTACAAAGAGTCCTTAGCAGAACGATGTTGTTGAAAGAAAAAATAGAACAGTCCAAGTGTTATCAACCAAAATGGCACTTTTTCATCCAAGTGCTGACATCCCTTATGTCAGTACACAAAAGGACAAACAAGATTGAAGTGGCCAAAACACTATATATGTGCATGACCTTTGATGCATGATCTCCAGACCAGCCTCTTATATTTTTATTCTGAGTCTATGGTTGCACACGCTACAATTTGCATTTCAACTCGCGTGTCACACATGAGTATTTTCATTGCAACCCGCGTGTACATTGAACACGTGACTTCCATTTGAGAAACCCATGTTTCATACACACTTTCCTTATGTAAATACTCGCATGTACCTCAATTCGACATTAGAAAATATAAATCATGAATAGATGAGATTATTTGGGCCTTAATCCACAACTATCCAAACTGTCTAAACCATCCTAACCTTCAAAACCACTCTATTTGCCCATGTATAAATAGAGGCCTTGGGATGGAGCTAATCAATCAATTTTTGAAGAGAAAAGTCATGCTGGTGGTATATCTTCATAGTCTTGGAGCAGCAGAACTCAGTGTCCTCAGTTGCAGAGGAGTTCTTATGTCAAAAGCTGGGTTGTATTCTCACCTATTCAATGGTTATTAATAAAGAGATTTTTTCTTCCAATCTTTGTATTGTGTTTTCTCATGTATATTGGTTTATGAATGATTTCAGTTATGCTATTATGAATATGAATTTCACTAACCACAAATATATATATATATATATGAGATATTGCTTGAAGAATTCACTCTTTGCAGGTGAAGAGGAGCAGCCCTAGAAGCTTTGGAGAAGATTGAAATACGAGAAGACAAATCTTGGATCAACCATCATAAACCAGGTAAGACAAACTCTCTTCCTATTCTTATTTCAGTCTCTATAAAAGCTAATTGTCTGCAAGTCCACTAGTAAGTTGGTAACCCAAGACCCTAGGTTACAAGGGTGTATTTTCCTGAACAACAGAATGGCGACTCCACTGGGGAGTCCAGCTTGTTGTGGGTCCATCTTGTAGGTCCCCCTTATAATTCTTTGTTCTAATTTTGATTTCGAGTGTGATTGTTTTTATCTTACTTTTGATTTAAAGTGTAGTATGTGCAGAAGTATTTGCTAATCCTTTTTATTTTGACAAAATTTTAGTGGTAGACGCGGGTTTCTTTGTGCACAGTCATGTGTGTAACCTTTTACACATGAGTTTCTTCCTAGACAATCACGTGTCATACTCGTGTTGTCAGTATACACGGTCGCGTGTTTCCTGTAGTGGTATGTGAGTTGGATGGAGTTTACTTTTCCTTGTCTCTTTCGCTCATTGATTGTTTGGAAGTCTTCTGTTTATGGCATGACTCTGTGAGTCTTAATTATGTATGTCACACCGTTTGCTTGTTCATCAATCTTTTGAGATTTTTGTTTGAATTTATTTCATTTGTGAAGTGTAGGTGGTCCTCCTGCTTGGTCTGTGGCTTTGAGTACTTGTGTCTGGTTCAATGATCAGGGCTTTGGATGCTTTATACTATGTACTGCATTTTGTGGTGTCAGTTTGTCACTCTTCTTTTGTGGATCTAGTGGACTTTTTAGTTCAATAATTTCTCCAAGTCAGGGTTTGTTCCAATTCTTCTTCCTTTTGGTTGAAGTAGGTCACTTTGGGTCCTTTATGCCTCATTTCACATTTTATATGCTTTGATTATTCAAACTTGCTCAAAATTTGCATTTAGTTGCATTATAGTTTTTGAAGTTTTTGAAAAGAGAAGAAAAAATATTTTGTACTTTTGCATTTAGTTGTTTTCTTTTCACTATTTTTCAAATAAAAATTATAAAATTATAAAAAGAAGTCTTAGTTTTCTCGCACTTGATTATAATTCATTAGCTTCTATTTTCAAAAAGAAAAGAAATTTGGCTTTGAAGTAGTTATAATTTGCTTTGAAATTTACTTTACGCATCATTTTGCTTTTTTCTTATCGAGTCCACAACACCGTACAAGTTTCATGCCATTACCTTCTGACTAAAAAGAGCCTATAAAAACAACAATATAATTAAAAATTGTTAGTAATCTTTCTCTTTCTAGGTTCATTCACCAACTAGCTTAGGCTAGACTTGTGGAATAGGAAGTTTAAACTATCCACAAGTATTTTAACTCAGACGTAGTGGGCCAATCACTAGGTAAATACTCCTTTATATTGAGTGTTTCTGGGAAGCTCCTCTCACACGGGAGTTAAGCACGAGGTCGTGTGGAGACTTGGACTGAGGAGATAATCCTCTAATTCCTTATCAAAGCGTAAATCGAGATATTTACACATCTGGGGACTTCTGTCAATACCACTTCTTGGGCCCCATGTGGTGTCGATGTTGATAGGATTTCGGGATTTGCTACCCTGCCCATGCGTACGGATTCGGCTTGTGACTGTCCCCCTAGAATCTTGGTATAGTTGCGGTAGCCTTTAGTCTCTTTGACTTTTAGGGTTCATACACAGGTACACCAGAAAGCTATTTCTAGTTGACCTTGGACGGGCTTGGATGGTAACCCCAGTAGAAGGTGTGGGAGGGTGGTTGGGTGATTCCTCCGCTTGTGCCTAAGAACATCTACAGGGACGCCAAGTAACTGTCTCTCAGCTTTCTTTTGGGAATCATATCTTATACCATGTGTGTCTGTTTGGGCTTTAGGAAATTTATAGTGAGTGCTATGTGGTTTGCTTGTTCTTAGTCGACCTTTAGGTGTGTGAAGTGTCAATTTATAGCTGTGGAAGACTAGTATCTCAGAAGGTCTAGAAGGTTGCAAAACCTTCCTCCAACTATCACAATGGAGCCTCCACCTCCCCCTTAAAGGCGTAGATTAAGCGTTGATGGGTCATTTGAACCGGTAGGAATCAGCGAAGTCCCAGGTGAACTGGAATTTAGGATTGATCAGGTTGATTCAACCGCAGTAGAGATAGAAGACTTGTAGGCTGACAATTTTGCAAGAAACTTTAATACTCCTCTTACTGACTTAAACAATCCTGTGATCATCCAGGTTCTACCTTTTGGTTCACCTATGATTGGTGTTCCCGTGAGCAGAGTTATGCCTATCTATGGAGAGGGTCCTTCTACCCCCATTTCAGTTGTTTTGGCTAAAGGAGTGCCTCCTCCCCTGGTTGGTATTTCAAGAACAAATGCACCTACTACAACTTTATCACCAAACAACCGAGTAGTTCAACCACCGGTTGTCGCCAATGTGGCAGGTCTTTCTAGTGGGGTGGTCACTGGGATTCCCAGTGCACCTTTTACTTCACCCTCTTTTATGAATACTGCTCAGAGTGGTCCTACTGGATCCTCCTCATTTGTACAGAGATTCCTGTGGCATGGGGGACACATTCCCCCATCTACTCCTTATGTAGGTCCTACACCTACATATGTAGGGATGCAGTTTGGAAATACAAACTCTTATGGTCAAGGTTTCCAAACGCTAGGTTTAGCCCCGTTTACGAGCTCTCACTTTTTGCTCTTTAGCAGAGGGATACTTGCTACTGTTTTCGAGACTCCAGTTTCAACTAGAGCAGCTCAAACCTCTTACAGTACACCACACACGAATATTCCACTAGATTATGGGTGGAATCCTTTTTAAATTAGTCCAACTACTTCATAACCAATGGCTGTGGATAATCCCACCTTTACTTTCAAGAACCAGGGGGCAAGTCCTTCTACTTCTAGGGTACCGGCTTTTCAAGCTCCGGTTAGGCCCAACATTCTGTTCCTCGCAACGTTAAACTTGCTATATTTTTCTAAGTTACTGAATTAACCTATGAAACACAATGCCACTTTGCCACCTGCCCCTACCAAACTACCCTCGAACATTCCAAAGTTTGAGGGCAAAGTTGGCGAGGACCCAGGTGCCCATATCACGACGTTTCATCTGTGGTGCTCTTCCAACTCGTTGAACGATGACACCGTTCGGTTGAGATTGTTCCAAAGAACTATGACTAGTGTCGCAGCAAAGTCGTATATTGAATTTCCCTCTGTTTTGTTTGATAGTTTTTGGGACTTAGCCAATGTGTTCCTTAACCACTTCCAACTTCCTGTTCAGTATGATGTTGGTACATATTTATTGTCCACCTTTCGGAAAGACAAAGCCACCCACATTTTGGATCATATCCAAGAGTGGCGAAGGCGGAAGATAGGCTCATCAAGGCCACCATTCCCCCTAAGTTTTTCCTAGAGTGGTTCCTTAAGTCCTTGTTGTCGTATATATCTAAGGATGTGTCCACCTCAAGGGTGACTAATGAAGAAGAGGCCATCCTCAGGGCCCATCAATTAGATTTGATATACTCTCAGTCTGGGATACTATATGAAATCATACCTGAGGCACCATGGTCGAAAAATAGTGTCGAGAAACCTAAGTATGGACCCCATGCCAATGGTGTGGTTGGTTTAGTGAAATCTCCCATTGTAGAATCATTAGTTAAGCAAATCCATGAGTTGTCAGTAAAGAAATCTACAGCGGAGGCAGCAAAGGCTTCCACCTCACCCCAAAATGCGAATGTTTTTGCTCAATCCTTCCAAAAGGGCAATCAGAAGTCCGGTAGGAAAAATAGAAATGGGAAGAAAGGTGAGGGAAACCAAAACAAGCCTAAACCCACCAATAATGTTGATAGGGGGCGGAGGAGGGGGAAGAGAAGAGGAAGGTGAAATTTCCCTGTAAGTTGTGCCAAGAAGATCACCTAACCCATCAATGTCCCCTAATTGATCAAGCTCAGAAGATGTTAAAGAATCAACAACCGGTTGTCCTAAAGGATCCATTTCCCCAAGGGCAGAATGCAGCTTCAGTTTCTAATGTAGCTGGGGGCACTTCTAGTGACCCTGACCAAAATTATATCAACATGGTGTAATCTGACACCTTGCTCTAGACTAGGAATAAGAACTATGAGACAGTGGCTCCTGAGAAGGGTAATTCAATAGGTGAAACTTCTAACTCTCTCACAATCAAGAACCCTTCTGATCCAATGCCAAAGACACTGAAAGGTGTCTTTAAGAAAAAATTTCATAATCCCAACACTAGGGCTGCATCCAATTACTTTGTAGTTGAATATTTGGCCCAGACTCTGTGTGTAATGTCAGCATTGGAAGTTCTACAGAGTTGTCCCGCCCAGCGAGATGCACTCTTAGCAGCTTTAGGCAGTATGGATTCATCGAGCTTAATGGAGAAATTTGATTTGCCTGATGTTAAGATTCGCCTGACGTATCATGTGGCCTTATTAGTAGATTTCATCCATGGTGGTAAGCCCATTGGACGGACAGTTGTTGATGAAGGTTCTTCCACATGTGTCATGTGTTTATCTTGCTGGAAGGCTCTAGGATCCCCAGAGCTAGTTCCATCGAACACTTTTCTTACTGCTTTCGATGGAAGGTCATTTCATCCACATGGTATCCTACCAGCTTCTGAGATTAAGTTGGCATGGAAAACAGTGTCTGTTAAGTAGAGGTGATTGATGCTCCATTGGAGTATAACTTGCTTCTGGGGAGAAGATAGACTTATGCTATGTGTGCAATTGCCTTGGTCGTTCTTTGAGTAGTGGTATTTCCACACGAAGGGAAGTTGGTTACTATTTACCAACTCTGTTTCACTTAGAAGGGTCGTATAGAAACTAATGATTCTACCGTACCATTGGTTAATCAAGTCAAACCAGCTAATGAGAGCTTGGGGTTCGGTATGTATCCATTGTTAATGGGAAATTTTGATATCCCAACCCCAATAAATTATTTAGGCTCTACTAGTATAGGGAATTCTATTGCTACGGTTGTCAATAGAACAAATCCTTGGGTCCTTCCTTCCCATTATGAACTGAGGTGCCATTATCAACGGTGGAAGTGGCTTACCAATCTATCGTGAACACCACTGTTGATCCTGTTCCGACTCCTTCTACAATATCAGAGGAGCCGGAAGAAGCCTATCTGCCTGCTTGGGCGGAGAACTCTTTATATGCTAAGGACTGCTTAGACATGGTTTTTCTTTCAGATGAATCCATTTTGGAAGCCATGATCGGGGGAGATAAGATCTACGAAGATCTTCACCATAGATCCTACTTTCTTCCAGAGCTGAGTAGAATCGAAAACCAAGAGTTCCATGTGGGACTAGCACATAATGTTGATGTAACAATTAATCCCTTGATAAGGGAGGGAATCTTTGCCGAGGGGAAAATGGAAAAAATTTCTTCTACAATCCCTATCAACATCTTTGCGAACCCCGACGTCGTTGAAAATGTATATATTGGTGCAAACTACTCTCTGGAGGAGATTGCTATCTATACAAACTTATTTAAGGAAGTTTGCGACGTGTTTTCCTGGTCATATGAGGAGATGCTAGGAATTGATCCATCGATAAGCGAACATGAAATCTGGACCTATCCTGATGCCAAACCGATTCGACAAAAACTTAGACCTATCAATCTGCGTAAAGCAACATTCGTTAAGGTTGAAGTGGGAAAGCTGCTTTCATTTCTCTGATTGCTTTGACGGAATGGGTATCCAACCCTGTTCCCGTTGATAAAAATCAAAGAACCATACACGTATGTAATGATTTTCGCGATTTAAACAAATCCTGTCCCAAGGAAAACTACCCCACACCATTCATAGATCAAATAATTGATGCTTGTGCGGGGAGTGAAGTTTTCTCGTTTATGGATAGTTTCTCCAGGTACAATCAAATTCAAATCAAGCCGTAATACCAACATAAAATGGATTTTATTTTTCCATGGGGTACATTTGCGTATAGAAAAATGCCCTTTGGATTGAAAAATGCAGGGGCTACCTTTCAGTGGGCAATGAATTTTTCCTTCCTTGACATAAAATCTATTGTCGTGTTGTACCTTGATGATCTGCCTACTCATTCTCGTCAGAGGACTGATCATCCAGGTCACTTGCGTTTAATTTTTGAACAATGCAGGCATTCCAAAATTCGCTTGAATCCCCACAAGTGTGTTTTCTGTGTCGATTCAAGACGGCTACTCGGGTTCATAGTTTCTAACAAAGGTATCCAGGTGGATCCTTTAAAAGTTGAGGCCATTTTAAGTCTGCCTCCTCCTCATTCTATCAGGCAACTTCAGATCCTACAAGGAAAATATAACTTCCTTCAAAGATACATCATTAATTATGCCAAGATCACAAAAGGTTTCATGCGCCTGTTGAATCAGGACACCCCATTTGTATGGGATGAAATTGCACAACTTGTGTTTGCAACATTAAAGAAAGCTTTGTTGTCAACTCCTTTGTTATTTCTGTCGAATTACTCTCGCAATTTTATAATGTATTTGGTCTCATCTAATTTGACCATTGGAGTAGTACTAGTCCAGGAGGATGAAAATCTCCAAGAGCATGTCGTCTATTATATTAGTCGTGCTTTAGCTGGCCCTGAACTTCGGTATTCCCATGTCAAGAAGTTGGATTTGGTAGTTGTTTATGTTGTCCAGAGGTTACGTCATTACATCCTACTGAGGACCACTACAATAGTGGCAGATGTTAATCCCTTTCGGTATGTTTTTTCCCAACACATAGTCGGGGGTAAATTCAATAAATGGATAGTCATTCTCCAGGAGTTTGACTTGGATTTTTAGTCTACTAAATCCAAAAAGTCCTTAGTTTTTTCAAAGCTCATCGCAGAATTTCCAATGGAAAAGGATGTAGTTGTTGAAGAAGACTCATTCCCAGATGAGTACATATTTCTAATTGCCACCTCTGATCCTTGGTACGGAGATATACGTATCTATCTCCAAAATCTGAAGTGTCATGCGTCCTTCTCGTGGGAAGAGCGGCGTAAACTACGCGTGCATGCAAAAAACTACCTCATCATCGGGGATGCTTTATACCGTAGAGCATGTCCTAAATGATGCCCATAGCAGAGCATGTGGGGGCCATTTATCTGGGTTAGCAACAAACCAGAAGATATTACGTGCTAGTTATTTATGGCCCACGATTTTTAAAGATTGTGTGGAAGCAGTGAAGCATTTTCATCCTTGTCATCTTTACACCAGAAAGATGTGGTCACATTCTGCTCCACTCTTTCCCGTCATCTCAGTGGGCCCTTTCACCAAGTGGGGGACAAATTATGTGATGTGCAACCCAATCTCAACTGGGGGGCACAAATCTATCATTGTCATTGTTGATTAATTTACAAAGTGGGAAAAGGCAATGCCCACCTTTAAGGCTGACGGGGAAACTGAAGCTTTTTTCATTTTCAACCAGATCATTTCCCATTTCGGTATTTCAAAAGAGATTGTCACTGACCATGGCAGTCGCTTCCAGAATAGCGTGATGACTGAATTGACTACTATGCTAGGGTTTAATCAATACCACTCATCTTCCTTTTACCCGCAAGCCAATGGTCAAGTAGAGGCAGTCAATAATACCTTGAAGACCATCCTTAAGTGTAATATCAACGCATCATGGTCAAATTGGAACATTATGCTATACCCTGCACTTTGGGCATACCAGACCAATTTTAAGACTACCACCAGGTTCTCACCTTTTTATCTCATTCACAGGGTAAAAGCAGTCACTCCGGTTGAATGTCAAATCCCATCACTTAAAATTGCCATTCATGTGTTACCTGACATGACTGAACTAGAAGAACGTTTGCTACAGATGCTGAGAAGAAACCTTAATGAAGAAAAGTTGTCATATGCATGTTGGAAAGAAGCAGTATACACAGTTTTCTATATACTTAATAAAGGACAACTCAGAGTGAACAAGGACAAAACCCCTTACGAACTATGGTATGGAAGACCAGCCTCAGTCAAATATTTCAAAGTTTTTGGAAGTAATTGTTACATTAAAAGGAACAAGGAAAACCTTGGAAAGTTTGAATCTAGGACTAATGAAGGAAGATTTCTAGGATATTCATCCACCAATAAGTTGTATAGATATTACAATAAAAGGTTACACAAAATTGTAGAAAGTGCATATGTGAGAGTAGATGATATAAAACCAATAAGAGGAAGAAGTCATGACAATGTTGAAAATACAAATGATGAAGAAAAGGAAGACTTACAAGAGGACACAAGTACTCATGATGAAGAGGAAAGAATAGAAAATGAAGATACATAGGAAAGTGAAGAAGACTCCCCAAGACCTAATACAAAAACTCCATCTAGAAGGATACAAAAGAATCATCTAAAGACATAGATCATAGGTGATAAAAAAATGTTGGAGTTAGTACAAGAAGACAACTATCATTTAATGAACAATCCCTACTCTCAATAGTGCAACCTTAAATTTTTACAAAAGCTAGAAAAAGTAATGAATGGGTCAAAGACATGAACGAAGAATTAGATCAGATTGAGAAAAACGAGACCTGGGAGCTTGTCCCAAGACCTAAAGATAAGAATGTTATAGGAACCAAATGGGTTTTCAAGAACACATTCAATTGGGATGGTCAAGTGATAAGGAACAAGGCAACATTAGTATGTAAAGGGTATTCTCAAGTAGAAGGGATTGATTTTGAAGAAACTTATGCTCTTGTGGAAAGAATTGAAGCAATCAAAATGTTTCTAGCACTCTAAAGCCATAAAAAATTTAAAGTGTATCAAATGGATGTCAAGTCTGCATTGTTGAATGGAAAAATAGAAGAAGAGGTTTATATTGAACAACCTAAAGGTTTCCTATTACCAGAAAATAAAGACTATGTTTGCAAGCTGAAAAAGGCACTCTATGGTCTCAAACAAGCTGCAAGGGCCTGGTTTTCAAGGCTAGACAGTTATTTAAAGCAACAAGGATTTAACAGAGGGGCCACTGAAAGAAATATCTACTTAAAAATCGAAGATTAAAATATGATCATTGTTGTTGTTTATGTAGATGGCATCATATTTGGAAGCAATTTACAAATACTAAGTGTAAAATTTGCTTCTGAAATGAAGAAGGAATTCAAAATGTCAATGTTGGGTGAACTAACATTCTTCTTGGGATTACAAGTTTATCAAACAGACAAAGCAATCTTTATCTCTCAAACTAAGTACATCAAATACATGCTTAGTACTCCTATGATCATAGGTTGTAAATTAAGTAAGGATGATAAGTCTCTAGATATGGATCATACCATGTACAAATCCATGATAGGTAGATTGTTGTATGTAATAGCTATAGGACCAGATGTGATGCAAGTTGTAGGATTAGTTGCTAGGTTCTAGTCAAACCCCAAAGAAGCACATGTAACTGCAGTAAAAATATTTTTCAAATATTTGAAAGGTACTATGGAGTATGGGTTATGGTACCCAAAAGTCAAGACTTTATTTTAAAAGCATTTACTAATGCAGATTGGGAAGGAAATGTGGATGATCAAAAGAGTACCAATGGAGCAACATTCTTCTTAGGAAATTGTTTGGTTTAATGGTTAATTAAAAAACAATCTTCTAATTCACTCTCCATGGTAGAGGCTGAATGTATTGTTGTTGTGCCATGTTGCACCCAAGTCATTTGGATGAAGCAAACAGTAGAGGAATTACTTGTGAAGTATGAGCACTCAATAATAATAAATTGTGATAATACCAGTGGCATAAATATGTCAAAAAAACTCTGTCATGCACTCCAGGATAAAACACATACCAATAAAATATCATTTCCTAATAGAACAAGTGTCCCAAAAGGATGTCAAACTGGAGTATGTTGACACAAAAGAACATGTTGCTGACATTTTCATGAAGCCATTACCTAAGGAATCCTTTGAGCATCTTAGATAGAAGATGGGAGTAATTCCCTTAAAAAAATTGTAGAGGAAGAAGCGCAATATCAGGGGGAGATATGATGATAGGGGAAGCTGTCCGAAAGAAAAAAGACAAGAAATCCTCAATAGCATAATAGGTTATCCTTTGTCATTGTTGTCAAAGGGGAAGAATGTTTAGATGTTGCCATCAATGCCAAAGGGGGATATTGTTGAGAATATAGTTTTCATTGATGTCAAAGGTGTTCACGAATGACAAAGGAATAACCAGTAGATATGGTAGCAGGATGAGTTCAAAAATGAAAAAGGAAAAGGTTGAGTGTACGAGTGAAGAGAGAGTGTGAGGTGGAGAGTGCAGAGACTGTGTTATAGGATATCACAATTGTCTATGCATAGAGTGCCATGGAAATCAATTGATCGTTCCACTGATAAATTAAATCACATAGTTAAAGATCTGCTTCTTGGACAGATCAACGGTTAAAAATGGATTTCACAATTAGAAGTAGTACATGAATTAAGCCTAAACCAATCACCCATACAACTGAAGATCGTGCGGTGGAGATCGATCTTTGAGAAGATCGATGATGGTGAATGATTTCTGCACAAAGAAAAGGGAAGATCCAAAATCCGCATTTCATCGTAGATCAACGGTTAGGATTTAATCCACGAGGAAATCTACAGTGGTGAATGATTTCTGCATAAAGAAAAGTGAGGATCCGCAATCCACATTAGATCATAGATCGACTGCTAGGAATGAAACCGCAAAGAAATCAATGGCTCGGAAGAAAAGTGGAAGGTGGAAAGTGAAAGACGAGAAATTAAGGTATAGATGATATGGGTTTCTGCAACCCAAAGTCCGAAAGGTGGAAAGTGGAAGGCAGAAAGAAGAAGATGAGAAATCATGGTCTAGAATAATATGGGTTTCCGCAACCCAAAGTTTGGAAGGAGGAAAATGGAAAGCAAAATGCGGAATATGAGAAAGTAAAGTCTAAGATAATATGGGTTTCTGCAACTCGAAGCTTGCCAGCGGAATGTGGAAAGCAGAAAGAGGAAGGAAGAAAGTGGAAGGCGAAGAATCACAAAAAGAATTTAAGAAATGTCACAGTTTTTCAACTCAAAGTCCTCCAACATAATGTGGAAGGCGCAGAATCACAAAAATACTTTGGGAAATGTCACAATTTCGCTACCCGAAATCCAGAAGATTGACGGTCTGAAAAAACATCTGCATAAGATCGACCGTGCAGAAGAAAATTGGAGCGGAAAGTAGAAATATTGAAATGACATGTTGAAAAGGTCACAAACCCGCAATCCACAATCCAGAAGATCGATGATTAGGATAACAATCAAATGAGATCGACAATGCAGAAAGATTGATTCGAAAAATGGAAATCGTGGAATGATATTTGGAAAAATTCACATATCCGATATCCAATTTCCACCTCAGATAGACGGTCACGAAAAGATTGAAGGAGATTAGCGGTGCAAAATGGTTGAGGCAGAAAGGTAAGTGCAGAAAGACATTTTGAGAAATGTCACAGTTTGGCAATCCGCATACCACTTCCTATCTTAGATCTATGGTCAGGAAGAAGCACGATATAAAATCAACAACTCGGGATGGTTGCGGAAATGGAGAATGCGGAAGGTCACGACTAGAAGATTCATGAAGAGGCATGATCAATGAAACGGTGCAATGGTGAAGAGATGCGCCTGCAGGAAGTGAGAAGGTATTTATTGACAGAATGATTGAAGGAAATAGCTCTTCTATGTGATTGCGAATGACAGAGTCCAAGAAGTGAATAGAAGACTGATAAAAATCATTCCAGGGTGGTGCTAGGGCAGACTATAAGTCTACAAAGGGTGTTGTAGCGTCCTTGTATGTTGTAGCAGGAAGCAACCCAGGGTGTTGGAGAATCCTTGTCTGTTATAGTAGGTAGAAGAAACCCAGGGTGTTGGAGCATCCTTGTTTGTTGTAGCAGGCAAAAAGTCAAGGTGTTGTTTCATCCTTTCTGTAGTAGCATATAAAGCAATTTTGTAGATTCATCTTATTATTGAGTTTGAATTGGTGGTTTTATGTTTGAAGTTTCGACAATAAAATTTTTGTCTTAACCTGTTTGATTCATTTTGTGTTTTTATTTTAAAAGAAAAAGACAATATTGATTCACCCCCCCCCCTCAGTATTATGGTATAATCCAACACAGGTTACATTGAGGATTCTTTTATTCAGCATATGATGAGCCTAGGTCATCACTCTCAGTCGTGCCCCTCAAGATGCACAGAAGAAGTTGTTCAACCCACTCTTCCCTACATCAACAAGCACTTAATGATACATCTTGTTGGGCCCAGAAATGACCCATTTTTTACCACCTTTACCTACCTCTTTTTGCCTCATCCTACTCTATTATGTACACTAAACAGATGTTTTTCCTTCACTCGGTCCCTCAATTCATACAGGTATGGTTAATCATTGTCTTATTTTATTAATGCTTAGGATTGTTGTAATCAGGGATTTACATCTTGAATTATGCTAACATATGGTGGTTTTATAAAGATAATTCGAGATGTAAAAGATACAAGTGTAGCGGGATGAACATGTCAAGAGAGAGATGAACATTAATTGTTGATATGATCACCATCCATTCCATCGTTTCCCAAAGAATGCAGTCCAAGGATACTATTCCACACGATCTGTACAAAGGTAGCTGCAACAGGCTGCAACAAATTCGGAGGCAACAGTGTGTCACTGCTCAATAATAGCTGCAATCCATGGAGTATCTTCTCAATTGATCATGATCGTCATTTCTGGCTCGAGTAACAGCCTTCCTATATTTTCTGCTTTCATCTTACCACGACTGTAATAGCTTATGTAATTGGGGCATCCTGAAGATCAGAGATCTTCATGGCTTCTCGATAATAGTGGGAAGATGTTATGATTGTAATTGTATAAATACTGAGAACTATTCTAAGCCAGGGGTTGAAAAATTAATCAAATTTATTGTATCAGCTGTGACTAAGGTTGTGTGTTCATCTACCATTTTAATACAAGGAGTTTGATTCTTCATATCTCGGCGTTCTATTAACGTGTGCTACTTCCAGCATCTATGTGTGAAGGCTGGGCTCGCCTTCCCACTGGGATTGCTGAGTTAATTAGGTATTTTATTTATTCTTTTGTGTGGTTTGTATTTTGTGATAAATTCCTTTATTTACAATAAGTTGCAACAGTCATCGATTTGTTGTGTGTTCATTTGAATGATCAGTAATTGCATCCCCTCTAAACTGCAATGGTGTGGTGTGACAGTCGACTGTGTAGGTTAACTTTCTCTTATGCAACTGTGTGATAGCTGTGATAGCCTTGTTCATCCCTAGTTCTTTCAATTGTTGTTTTCTTTAGATCCTTGCAGTTTATTCCTTCATATTTATAATTATAGAACTTAATTCCTATACTTTGAATTTCTAGAATAAGTTGAATTAAGATAGTTGAGATGGAGCTTTAGATGGTTTGGTAATTAAGGATTTAACTTTCTGCAAAATTAATCTAGATGTTTATTTCCTGAATCTTTTAATTCTAGATTAAGGATTGTAAGAAGGTATATGTGATTGCATTCTTAAGAAGGTAAGCTAGATTAAGTAGATTATGGGATGAGTATGGCTGAACAGGAAAGTAGGGTCATTCATTTACAGCATCAGCTATTTAGTGTTTAAAGCATATACAGTGCACATTATCCTTGAAATAAGATACTTCCCTAGGTTGAAAATTTATATTGAACACTCTGTATGTTGGCTTTAATTAACTTGCATATAGGGTGCCCAACATTTTGGCATTGTTGTCGGGGAGGATAATTATTAGACACCATAGTAGTTGCATCCGGTAATTATATTTATTCATTCTTCTTCAGTTTTTAAGTTTTCATGTTTTGGGTTGCTTGAATATGAGAAGGGTACAACATGACAATCTTATAAATCCCAGGACCCCACAAAACACTAACATTGTAGGTGGTCGAGGCCATGGACGAAATCCAACATTGGGAAGAAGGATAGTCATTGACGACCTGGTTGATAGGACCAATTCTTCTACTGGGGCTCGCCATCAGGAAACACCTATTAGAAGAATCCCAGTTACCCTTGGAGTGGCAGCGTCATTTTCCATAGTGGAGAACACACGAGGAGCTGTAACACCCTCGGATATCCCTGCGGAGGAAGACAGAGTTAGTACTGCGGGAACAGCTGAACAAGATTTGATCTATCACATTAACGGGAAGGTTGTGACTGAAGAGGAGTGGACACAGTTCCATCAAAAATTTAATGATCGGTGGAAGGACGAAGAGGATAAAGAAGAAGAAGATATGAGCAACAGACGCGATCCTGAAGATCGTGAAGACGAAATGGGTGAAAATCATCATCATGAGGGTAACTCCCCGCCTGAAGGGACGATTGCTACACTTAAATTCCCAATTCAACAACCAGAGGGGATAGCCCCCATGAAAAATATATTTCCATCAGTGTTCCCTCGCTTTTATGGAAAAGCGGCAGAGGATCCGGATGAATTTCTTTTTGAATTTGACATCCTCTGTCGTAGCTATGACTACACCACCAATGCACGGAAGCTGAAACTTTTTCCTGCCACTCTGAAGGACAATGCATTACGTTGGTTCATGAGCCTGGGAGGGGGAACCGTCACTAGCTGGGACCGGATGAAACATGTGTTCCTGGAGAAATAGCAGTAGTATTGCAATACCAAGGACAAGAGAGAAGAACTGTTTAAAATGGTACAAAGGGACAATGAAATTCTGGAAGATTTTGTTGAAATTCTTTTATATAATGTGTAGAGATCTGGATAGACTAATATGGGGTTAGATGTGCTCAAAATAATCCTACTTCATGGGATTAGGGAAGATTTCCTAGACATGTTGAACCTATTAGGAAAGGGGGATATCTTAAAGGAGTCCTTTGAAAAGATCATTGAACTATGCAAAATATATTCCAGGGGATCTTCTAGGAACAACAAACGGGACAAATTAGAACATGATTTCTTCGACAGAACACAATAGTCATCGAATGGAGGAGCCACCCGGGCAGAAAAAGAAAATATCCTTGAAAATTTCAAGACAAAAATGATGAGATATATCTCCTCGGAAATAGATGTCCTAAGGGAAAAGCAGAAACAAGCAATAGAGGATCTCACACTTGGTATATTCTGCCCTAAATGTAGGAAGAACCACCCTCTGAAGGAATGCCCACTCGAAAAGGTATAAGTGTGTCAGTTGTGCGAGTTGAACCATGACACAAAATAATGTCCTTCACTACCTCAAGTAAAGGCAGTTCTGAAGGAATCAACTCCAGATGTGGAACCGGCCTACTTTATTGCACAGAAAAAGCCCTGGTAGCCTCGAAATCAAGGTATGGCTCCAGAATTGTTTCCAGATTCGAATAACATGAATAATTGAAATAATATGTAGCACATGAATACACAGTTCCCTTCATCTTATTCTAACCCTCAATGGTATCCATCTCAACCTCCAATGCAAAATTTTAACTACTGGAACCCCTAGACATAGCCACCAAACCAACAAAATTCTTGGTCTCCTGGATGGAGGAACTTCCATCCGGGAACCAGTTCCCCCTTAACCAACTTCCTAATTAGCTTCCACATCAAACATTTCCTCATCAACCATACCCTCCTCAACAATATCCTCAGCCTTATTAGCAGTCACAGCTGCAACTCTAGAATAACGTTGTCCCCAATATGCTGATACGACCACAGCTTCCTGCTCAACCTAACCCCAACCCAAATAATAAAGCAATCCATCAGTTTGAGACTGCCAACATGCCCGCTTACTCCATTACTCCAGCACCCTGCAATGACATCCGCTTACGATCAGGGAGGGTAGTGGAGCCTTTGATCATTGAGGATGTTCCATCCTCTGTGCGTGAAGAAAGGATGAACCAACAGTATTTATCCAATACAACGACCCCCATTATTGAAGACACTGAACATCCTACCAATATGTCAGTTGAAACACAAAAAGACACATTTATCGACACACAACCTACACAATTGATTAGGGAACCACCATACCCTGAAAGATAGTATGACAACCTCAATTTAACCTCTTAGGAGAGTTAAAAAATATTTATGTTAAAATCCCACTCCTTCAATCCCTTCAAAACGTACCTGTCTATGCTAGAACCATTCAAGATCTGTGTACAAGGAAACCAAGAAGAAAACCCAAGGATCCTCCCACTGTTCATGTCATAGGGAAATTATCTGAATTAATAATGGGGAAAACCCTCTTGGCCAAATACGATGATCCTGGGAATCCCACTGTCACTGTGCAGATTGGGAGCACACAAATACCCAACATACTGGTAGACTTAGGCGCAACAATTAATGTCATGACCATTGAAACTGTAAGAAAACTTGGGCTCACTAATCCAAGGCCAACTCCTACCATTTTAGAACTAGCAAATAGATCCACTATTAAACTTGAAGGAATCTTGGATGATCTCGTTATCTCAGTTGATTCTTCAGAATATCCTGCTGACTTCTTGGTTTTACAACCTAAGTTGCAGCTAGGAGGACACCCATTGATCCTGGGAAGGTCCTGGTTAGCTACAGCTGATGCTTGCATCAACTGTGGGTCTGGGTCTATGACCATATCAGATGGAACCGAGATAAAGAACCTCACTCTCTATACTCCAGCTTGGCCAAGCTTAGAAGCTGAAACTCCGTTATGGATGGAGCCAGATGAAGAAGAGGGCGTTCAACCATTATTAACAATAGGGAAGGCCTTGAATTTTAAAGATGAAACTGAAGACGATGCCATTAATAATTTCATCAGTGAACCCACTTCTGTCAACAAGAAAATTTATCAGATCCTGAATGCTACTCTAGGTGAAGAGGAATAAGAAAATCTCATAGAGGAGACATTAGTCAGTGACACTCACATAGTTCCAGTGTTGAAAAAATCAAAAAGTGTTCCTGTCGAGGTAGAGTCTGGAAAAACCCTGAATATCAATCCCAGTCTTTCCACAGATGAACTAGAACGCCTAATCACTCTCTTAAAAAACACAAGGGGGCATTTTCCTGGGAGTACACAAACATGAAGGGAATCCCTTCTAATCTGTGCACCCACCACATTTATATCAAAAGTGACTCCCGACCTGTGTGCCATCCTCGACGAAGAATGAATCCCAATCTTAGGTACATAGTGAAGGAAGAAATTTAGAAACTCTTGGAAGTAGGATTTATATATCCCATTTCAGATAGCGAGTGGGTGTCTCCACTCATGATAGTACCCAAGAAGAATAGTAAATGGAGAGTCTGTGTGGACTATAGAGAGCTAAACAAGGCAACACAAAAAGATCACTTTCCCCTGACTTTCATCGATGAAGTACTCGACACCTTATCTGGGAAGAAGTTTTTCTCCTTCCTGGATGGGTTTAGCAGGTACAATCAAATCCAGATTGCTCCTAAAGACCAAGATAAAACTACCTTCACCTGTCCCTGGGGAACTTTTGCATACAGAGTGCTTCCCTTTAGCTTATGCAATGCACCAGCCACATTTCAAAGAGCTGTGATTGGCATCTTTCAGAATTAGTTAATGATAGTATGGAAATTTTCATGGATGATTTTACTCCTTATGGAAAATACTTTGAAGAAGCATTGAAAAACTTGGAAAAGGTTTTAACTTGCTGCAAGCAGACCCAGCTATCTTTGAGCACTAAAAAGTGCCATATGATGATGAGTGAAGGGGTAGTTTTGGGGAATTTTATCTCTGCTGATGGCATCCAAGTAGACCCCTCTAAAATCAAGGTAATAAAAAATATACCTACTCCTGGAACTCAGAAAGAAGTGCGAAGTTTCTTAGGGCATGCTGGATATTACAGAAGATTTATAGAAAACTTTTCCAAACTTGCCTCTCCTTTGTTTTCATTGTTAATGAAGGATGTGAAATTTACTTGGAATGGAATGCTAGACAACGTTTGTTAAACTTAAGGAGAAGCTGTCCACAGCTTATTCCTAAGAGGGCCCAATTGGGCCCTACCTTTTCACATTTCTTCAGATGCCTCTAATACCGCCAATGGAGCAGTTTTAGGACAGCAAGATGGTCAAGACCTTATGCAGTTTATTATATTAGCAAAAACTTAGCCCCTGCTGAACTTAATTATACTATTACTGAGAATGAGTTTTTAGCCATTGTTTACTCCATTAACAAATTCTGACATTATATCATTGGATATCCTACCTTTGTGCACACTGACCACTCGAGCATCAAATATCTAATGAATAAACCTGTTACAAATGCTCGGGTAACTAGATGGTTGTTATTATTACAGGAATTTGATATCACCATTATAGACAGACCTGGAAAAGAAAATGTTGTCGTTGATTTCTTATCTCATTTTACTAACAATGATGATAATTTTCCTGCTGAGGACTCTTTTCCAGATGAACACTTATTTGCAGTTTTAGCTCACTCCCCTTCGTATGCAGATGTCACAAACTACTTGGCTGTAGGGAAGCTTCTAAAACATTTGTCAAAAAAAGAAAAGAGGAAAATTATTCAGCAAAGTGCCAGGTATTGTTGGATAGACGGTCATCTCTTCTACACAGGCCCTGATCTTGAGATCAAAAGATGTGTAAGAGAAGATGAAATATTCCATATTTTGAAGGCCTGCCATGACGAGCCTTGTGGGGGACATTTTGCAGATAGGAGGACATGACACAAAGCGCTGAGAATGGGATACTATTGGCCGACCCATTTCAGGTATGCAAAAAAATATGTCCAGTCTTGTGACAGCTGCCAGAGGATGGGCCAACCTAATAGATTGGATCAAATTCCTCTTCGACCACAACTGGTGGTTGAACCTTTTCACAGATGGGCCTTAGATATTGTTGATCCTATCGGCCCTCATTCTAGGCAGAAAGCCTACATCTTGGTTTGCACTGACTACATGACGAAATGGGTAGAAGTTGTGGCTTTGGTGAAAGCCAATGACCAAGCTGTGATCGATTTCCTGTATGGTGAAATCTTTACCCATTTCAAAGTACCCAAAGAATTGGTTACAGATGGAGGACCTCAGTTTGTGTCACATCAATTTGAAGCTTTTCTACGGAAGTACCATATTCAGCACCAGATAGCTTCACCATACCATCCCCAAGACAATGGCTAAGTGGAAAGCACTAACAAAGCTATTGAAGCCATCCTTACCAAAACGGTCAGGAGCCATCGTAGAGACTGGGCTGATAGACTTCTGGAAGCATTGTGGGCATATCGTACTACTTTGCACAATACTACAGGTTTCTCTCCTTATGACTTGGTGTTTGGGAAAAGTGTTGTCTTCCCCATTGAATTTGAAATCAATACTTTGAAGACAGCTATGGAGGTAAACTTAGATGTGACTAAAGCCCAGAAGAGAAGATTGAATCAATTGAATGAACTTGATGAGAATCATTTAGCTGTTGTGGATCAGACAGTATTAATCTAGCAACAGATATCCAATTGGCACAACCGATTCATCAAAAAGAAAGTCTTCTGCGAAGGAGACTGGGCATTATTATACGATTCAAGATTCAAAAGGGACTTCAAGGGTAAGTTACGCACAAGATGGTTGGGCCCATACCTGGTAGACAGAGTATTTGATAATGGTATAGTCCGCCTGGTAACCATTGATGAGAATCATGCACCATTATTTGCTAATGGTCACAGGTTGCGACTGTACCATAAGCCCATTTCAAAAGACGCATTCACTTCATAAATTGCAGCTGATCTGGAATACCAGTTAGAACAAGGGAAGGAATCTCTCTCTGCCCCTGTCAATCTTTAGATAATCTCTGTAAATCTTACATAAATTTTTGTACATAAATAAATTGATATTTTTACTATTATTTTTATCTTTTTCCTTTGCACTTGATCCGTTTTTTTTAATAATATGTGCAGGGATGCACCTAACGAGAAATGGTCATGGTTGGGCCTATCAACCAAGGTCTTCCTTTTGTAACTTCCTACATCAGAAGAAAACTCCTTGAACAAGTTCGTTGCAGCTGCAACACTGTAATACTTTGCCTATTTTTCCGTTTTTCTGCATCTGCAACACCGTAAACTCTCGCCCTTTACCATGTTCCATGCAGCTGCAACACCATAAAACGTTGCTTTTTTTTTTCTTCTGCAGCTGCAACACCGTAAAATCCCACCCTTTACCCCGTTCCATGCAGTTGCAACACCATAAAATGTTGCCTATTTTTCCTTTTTCCGGCAGCTGCAACACCGTAAAATTCTGCCCTTTACCCCGTTCCACGTAGCTGCAACACCGTAACTTAATGCCTTTTACCTTTTCCGACAACTGCGACACCATTTCACTTTTGTCCATTTTTACCTTTTCCGGAAGCTGCGACACCGTTTCAATCTTGCCCACTTTTACCTCTTCCATTTTTACCATTTTTACCTTTTTTCGGTAGCTATGACTCCGCCAAAAATGGCTACTTTTTCTATGATTCACGGCTGCGACTCCGCCAAACTGCTTGATTTCTCTATGGTCTGTGGCTATGACTCCTCCATTATTGGCAGAACTCTTTGCAACCTTGGTTAGCGATTCCTCTAGATCTGGCCCCAATTCCTGATGCCAGCGATTCCGATTTACTTCACAGCATTCATTATGTTTTCAACAAGATTGACACAATGGTTTTTGTCCGCTGGCAGAAAAGGTCATTATAGCACGCTTGCAATAATGATCAAATTTAAATGGCTGCAATTCACACAATTTACTATTCTCACCATTCATTGCGTATTTTCAAAGGTATGGTTCTGATTATTTACTTGATTAGGCGTTAACTAGATTTGACAACATTAATCATACCTTCTTTTTTGTGCCCATTATTACACATGCATATCGTTAACAGTCCACTCGTATGACTTAATGGCCATTTAAGTTACCTGATAACTGCCACCTTTCCTAATTTGGGATAAAATTCCAAACATTTCCATGCTCTTAAACTTTCCGAATTTACTCAACTCCACTCTCAGCCATTCATGCATACTCTGTGCTTCAACCTCCATTGTCGAGACCTGTAATCTGTCGGACTGATAAAGAATTCTGAAGTCAAACAAACATGGGTATCCCAGCTCAGCATGAACCTCCAAATACGCGAGAACTGAGAAGAAATGCTAAATTTTTTGCTAATTTTGAAGCTGCGGGGTGGACTAAATTCTTCCAACGCCTAAATGGGTTTCATCGAGAGACGGCTCTACAATTTGCCTTAAATCTTATAGAAACCCACTCAGAGGTTCAGGGGTTACGTATAGAAGTCTCTAGAGCAATAATGGCTGAAGTCACCAACCTTTCTCAAGTGGGAAAATCCTGGTTTAGTCAATGAACCCCCAATGCTTCCGCAGTACAGGATTTTCTAGTAGAGGGGGAGCAAATTTGTTAGTCCAGGAGAGGGATAACATTACTGTCACTGCCTTAGCCATGGGATCAAGTAGAATTTTTCCTCAAGAAGTATATTACCTATGAAGGTAGGTATCAAACTGTTTATTATTCTGAACTTCCTCTATTATCTCATCTCTGCCATAGGTCCTTACTGAACATTCCATTTTATCTATTCAATGACCTACACCATATGGCAGGGTTTGTTAGAACATCCAAGCATCTAAACTCCTCCCTTACCCACCATGGCCTGATCAAATTAATAATTTTACGGGCCTTAGCTCAAAGGAACCAAACCTGGGAGAAATTCACAGGTCAACTTCAGATAAACCAGGAACCCGCCCTTTTGCCTGGCGTTCCAATAAAAGAAGTAGAAGTACTTGTACTCTTGGGGACTATTCAAAACTAAGAGGAGCATGCAAATGTACAACTGGGGGGAGATGAGGAGAAACAAGAGGATTCGAGTCCCTCCAATTTAGTTTGGGGGGGGGGAATGAGACTGGATCAGATGATCAGTCAGATGACCAAGCAGAAGAATTGGAAGAAAATGCATAAGAAAACCCTATGGAGAGATTAAATAATATGGAAGCTCTGACAGCAAAGGCTGAAACTGGAGCAGCATTAAATGCTGCGATAGTTGAAGCCAAGGATGTTAGAGCCATGATAACAGAAGGAAACATAGAGGTGTTGACCATTGAATCTTCCCCTGAATGGGGGGGAACTATGATTGAAGAAGGACAGGAAAACGCTGAGACAAAAGATATCCCTTCCACATCAGCTGCAAATCTGGAGATTCCTGCACCACGGAGGAAAAGAAGGAGATCAAAATAAGAGATACAGGCATCACCACCAATAAGAAGAAAAAGAACCAGGTCATTTACAGCAGCTGAAGCAGCACGAGCAAGATGGGCAACCCTAGAAGCACAGATTGAATTCCCCATTCTGAGACCCAAAGAAAAAGATGCCCCACAGGAACCGGCTGCAGAAGAACCTCAAATTGAGGGACTTATGTATGAAAATGGTCTATTAAAAGAGGAACTACAATCACTTCGGAAAGAACTAGAAAATTGGAAGGAAGCATGCAGTAAGCAGGTAGAAAGGAAGTTGCACACACTGGTTGAAGCGGCAGACCGATTAGAATGATCATCTCCTGCTGAGGATGGTGAGGAGGAAGAAAGAGTGGTATGCCCTGTGTGTGGAGAAATTTTTAAGCAGTCGGGCTACAAATTCATAGTTCATGCCTTTGTGACACAACAACCACTACCTACAGCTATGGAAGAACAAGGACAAGAAGCACCGAAGATAGAAGTGGGGGATGCAGAAATGATCCCTGGTACAAAAAAGGGGAAATGAACAATTACAGTCACAGCCAATAGAAGAAGGACAATCTGATTGGAAGGATGGTGAAGCTCCCCAAGAGCAACTCCAGCAAAGGAAAGTAGCAGATAAACAGGGTGCTGATATACAAGAACCAGTATTTCCGAATATTCCTGTTGAAGTTGCCACCCAAATTGGGACAGATGAACCAGAGGCTAAAATTATTCTTGATTTTATTGAAGAAGTATGTGCCGTGACTCCTAAACCATCTCAGGGAACATAACTAATAGAGATGGAACCCCAGCAGTAGGATGATGATGAAGTTGAACAGGGTGTTGACACACAAGAACCAGCATCCCTTAATATTCTCGTTGAAGTTGCCACCCAAATGAGGGTAGATGAACCAAAGATTGAAAATATTCCTGAATTTTACGAAAAAATTTGCACTGTGACTCCTGAACCATCTCAGGACACAGAATTAACAGAAATGGAACCCCAACAGCAGGAAAATGAGGAATTTAACAAGGATGTTGTCACACAAGAACCAACATCCCTAGAAATCTATGTGGAGATTCTCAGGAAGCAACAAGAAATCAATCCCGAAATGGACATAATTCCTTATTTGGATTTAGAATAGGATGAACAAATGCAATCACAATCCTCGGGGGACACTGAAATCCTCGAAGAACAGCTCCATATTGCAGAAGACGTAGATGCAACTCTACAACCCTGGCAACATGAAGAAATAGAAGGGAAGGGCTCTGTTACACAAGAACTAGTGGCCTTGCATCCCCTATCGAAGCTGCAACTGACAATCAGGCAGATGGGGAGCTCAAACTTCAGGAAGAGGTTGTCACACAAGAACCAACACCTTCACAATTAGATTTGCTGAGGTTGCTATAGGAGAACTCCAAGGAGAGGATGTTGTCACACAAGAACCAACATCCCCATAAGTTGTTTCAAAGGCACCTATGGTTGAAGTTGCTGCAAGAGAAATTCAAGGAAGGGATGTTGTTACACAAGCACCAGCAACCCCATAAGTGATTTCAGAAGTATCCAGGCAGGAAGTACAAGATGTTCAAATTGGAACATCAGGTGATAAGGTATGGACTCAACTTCCTCAAAATTTTGTCAATTTGGATTCCGATAATGAAGAACATGCTGAAGATGAAGAAATCCTAAAGCTCACAAAAGAACTTTCAATCATGAGAATAGAAGTGAGGAAGTGGAGGAGTCAGGTGAAGAGGTATCAAGAAGGGATGGTTTCCCTTGCTGAACATAGGAATACCATCAGGGAATTGAAGGAAAGGTGGGCAAAAGAACTCATGTCCTATAAACTCCGTGGGGAAGAGTTACAGAAGGAGCTAAAGGAGATGAAAAAGTTCAAATCCATGCAGGTGGAAAAAGATCAGCTGTATACTCTTTCTCAGGAATTGTTGGGTACCAGAGTACCATCCTCCTCTTACCCTTTGTTTTTATTTGAGCAGTTCATTTGGTTTAAACTGAGGGCTGTAAAAGAAGGGAGACCATATGAAACAACGACCTCAGCTAAATTCCTGGAAACATTTCTGGAAAGTGACTTTGAGGAGCATAACTTGTTGTGTGAATTTTATTTGCATGAGTTGGCTTGTCCCTTGGACCACCATTCGAATCCTATCCCTTTCTCAGGTGATGTTCAGCTGAGGGATTTTTTCCTCCTTTGTTAGCAATCATGTTCAATGGGAAAGATCCTTCCAAACTTTCTCTCATAATGAGTCCCACTCTAACCTTTGGATTCGGAGTGAACCTCAGAACCCTCATCTTCTCTTTGCTCATCATCAGAATGTACTCTTGTGTCCCATCCAAACTCAGCGGATAATGGAACTTCAAGAAAAGGTTATCTCTACTTGTGTCAGCCATATATCCAACCATCAACAATTGGCTTTGGAAGGTAGCCAGCACAGATGGTAGGTTTCCTCTTCAACCCAGAGAAATAGAGATCCCTACTGTTACAGGAATTTTGCACATGCGCTTTCTAGGGTTGAGGGATATGTTGGATGCATGAAGGAATGTGGAGTTAATTGGAATTTGGCTGGGACTCAAATTCAAATTTCCTCTCATCTGGTGGCCAGCAAAACCATATAGGGAAGACTTCTCATTAACAAAGGCAGAAGAGCAGAGGTGTTGGAGATATTGGGTTGTCCATAAGGGATTCTTGGAAAAACAAGGAACGCCTAAATTCCCATATAACTTTTCTTCTCTCCATGAACGAAGTACAATGCCAGATTCAGATTCATACTAATGGAGGTTGTTGCATGGGGACATGCAACAGGATAGTTGGGGGGCGATGTTGGTCCCAGAAATGACCCCTTTTTGACCACCTTTACCTACCTCCTTTTGCCTCATCTTACTCTATTATGTACACTAAACAGATGTTTTTCCTTCACTCGGTCCCTCAATTCATACAGGTATGGTTAATCATTGTCTTATTTTATTAATGCTTAGGATTGTTGTAATCAGAGCTTTACATCTTGAATTATGCTAACATATGGTGGTCTTATAAAGATAATTCGAGATGTAAAGGATATAGGTGTAGCGGACTGAACATGCCAAGAGAGGGATGAACATTCATTGCTGATATGATCGCCATCCATTCCATCGTTGCCCAAAGAACACGGTCCAAGGATACTATTCCATGTGAGCTGTACAAAGGTAGTTGCAACAGGCTGCAACAGATTCGAAGGAAACATTGCGTCGTTGCTCAAGAATAGTTGCAATCCACGGAGTATCTTCTCAATTGATCATGATCGTCATTTTTGGCTTGAGTAACAGCCTTCCTATATTTTCTGCTTTCATCTTGCCACGACTATAACAGCTTATCGTAATTGGGGCAGCTGAAGATCAGAGATCTTCATGGCTGCCCGATTATAGTGGGAAGATGTTATGATTGTAGTTGTATAAATACTGGGAACTATTCCGAGCTAGGGGTTGAAAAATTAATCAAATTTATTGTATCTTCTGTGACTAAGGTTGTGTGTTCATCTGCCATTTTAATACAAGGAGTTTAATTCTTCAGATCTCAGCGTTCTAACATGTGCTACTTCCAGCATCTCTGTGTGAAGGTTGGGCCTGCCTTCCCACAGGGATTGCTGAGTTAATTAGGTATTTTATTTATTCTGTTGTGTGGTTTGGATTTTGTGATAAATTCTTTTATTTACAGTAAGCTACAACAGTCATCGATTTGGTATGTGTTCATTTGAATGATCAGTAATTGCATCCGCTGTAAACTGCAGTGGTGTGGTGTAACAGTCGACTATGTAGGTTAACTTTCTCTTATGCAACTGTGTGATAGTTGTGACAGCCTTGTTCATCCCTATTTCTTTCAATTGTTGTTTTCTTTAGATCCTAGCAGTTTATTCCTTTACATCTATAATTGTAGAACTTAATTCCTGTACTTTGAATTTCTAGAATAAGTTGAATTAAGATAGTTGAGATGGACCTTTAGATGGTTTGGTAATTAAGGATTTAACTTTCTGCAAAAGTAATCTAGATGTTTATTTCCTAAATCTTTTAATTCTAGATTAAGGATTGTAAGAAGGTATTTGTGATTGCATTCTTAAGAAGGTAAGCTAGATTAAGTAGATTATGGGATGAGTACGGCTAAACAGAAAAGTAGGGTCATTCATTTACAGCATCAGCTACTTAGTGTTTAAAGCATATACAGTGCACATTATCCTTGAAATAAGAGACTTCCCTGGGTTGACAATCTATATTGAACACTCTCTATGTTGTCTTTAATTAACTTGCATATAAGGCGCCCAACACATCTCAACAAGTCCAAGGAAGGTAGGTGGACAGGTATGAATTTCATCCCTCATTCTCATAATGTTTATTGTTTATCTTTTCATTTGACGCAGGAATGTATGGATTATATTGTTGACAATTTCAAGGTTTCAAGGATTATTGGGGTTACTACCATGATTGTGGAAAATATAAGTGATATACATGTATGTACAAAGAAAAGCTCGAGTAAATGCAAAGACAGGTCGCACCTCACACGTGAAGTTTTGGAAATTCCAACTCCACGAAAATCCTCCCAAGTTTAGGATTCATGGGTGAGTTTTAGGAAAAAAAATTCTTAAGATATGTATGATGGTTCTGAAGATACGTATGACAGAGGTATCCCATACATAAGTCTGCTAGAAGAATGGATCAGCAAAGCCTATCAAAATGATGCTTTTCCATGGTACAAGTTTCAAGTTTTACTAGTTCTTAAGAAGGTTTGGTTTCCTTCACTCATCAAGACAAAGATACTGGTATAAACTCAACATATCGTCAATGAGGTATTGTCTTGGATTACGCTAAAGAATAAAGGTAAGATAGCAGGTATGAACTGCTTACTCAGATGATTACATTGGTGGTCTCCCATACAGAAGTGTCTTCCTCTAGATGCTTTTAATCTCACGGGCATTTGATATGTGTGTAGGTATACAGGTAGCAATAGATTCATAGGTTCTCGAGAACTCCCGTGAAGATCACTCATCCCGTAGTTGGAGCCAGTGTTACGCTGCACTTGTACCCAAGGCACCTTCATGTGTACCCCAGAGAGAGAGGACCATTTTTTCGACAAGGGGGGGGTGTTACTGAGCATTGAAGGTCATGGCTAGATCCTTTTGTCCTCCTTTAAGCGTACTATGGCTTAATGGAATTGCTGACTGCCCGTTAAAGAGGTTTTTAACCTCAGGGTTGGTGCTTGAGCCCCCTAAAGGTTGAATACTGTATCTCATGGCTCCATTCCCTTATTGTGTGCTTTGGTGACCTTTGCTTAAACCACGAGACTCTAGTCTTCAGTCGCAACCACTTTATACACCCTCCTAGCCCTTCATTTAGTGGGTCCTTGTTCTCCCTGGTCTTCTTTCCTCAGAGAAAAGAATCCTCCATGCTAGGTCGTTTCTGTGCTTTGAGGAGGGAGTTGAAGGATTTTACCTTATTCTAGGGGTTATATGGAGCATAACACCCTCCCTCCATCCTGCTCCGGCCTTTAGTTTGAAGTTATTCTCTTATTTGAGCATCTTTTGGCACCTAGGGGTGCAAATACCCCAAGTAGCCTACCTTAGTTTATATTTTACTATTATTTTCTTTTAATTTTAAGTTGACATTTAATAATTATGAATTTACTTATTTTAAGGCATGTCAGTTTGGATAAGTGAGTGTGAGATCATATAAATAGTTCTCCTCACTTTCATTTTAAATCATAACTTATGGGATAATACACTATGCGCTTGTTTTACCCTACTTAGGGTTTTCTCTAGATGGATGTGCTCCTCGTGAGAAAGTTTAGTGGTTAATGCAAGTTGTTTTCTAGTAATTCTTTGGTGAATCATTGCTTTTGGTGATGCTTCATTTTTTGGATAAACACGAGCACAAGGAGGGATTCTTACCTTTTTATTGGATGTTGGTGGGTGTGCATGTCTGAAGTCCTAGTGGTAGCCTTAGAGTTGTACTTTTCCCTAGGATAGGTCACTGCTTTCTTTCCTATTGGCTTAGCAACAACGACACACCTTCCTATGAGGGTTCCCTAGGGTTTCTCCTTAGTTTTTACCACGTTAGTTGCTTAACCTAGAACCCTCCTTCACTAGGTTAGCGCTCCTCCTCATAAACCCTAATTAGGTAGGGCTTGTGCTAGGGTTTTCATAGGTTTTTACAATATTCCCTTCAAAACCTAGCTTAGGGTTAGTCATAGGTTAGTTTAGTCTTAAGTTACTATAGGTTGGTTTTAGAGTTAGTTTAGGTTAGTGTTAGTTTATCTTTAGGTTTGTTTATCTCTTAGTTTATGGTTATTTCTTAAACTAGTTTTTAGGGTTAGTTGGAGCCTCGCTAGTCCTCAAATGATATCTTTACCTACTCCTTTCCCAATTGTTGCCCTAGAATTATACCTAACTCTCTTCACATCCTTCCGATCAACCCACTGCCACCTTTATCACTCGTTGTTCCCTGGCTCCTCTCATCTCCCATCTTCTCCACAAGCCCAGCGTAGTTCATCTTCTCATCTCTCCCACGGGCTGCCTTTTTGCGAGCCTCGCTCCACCCGAGCTCGCGCTGCCATAGCTCGCAACCACGCACTACCCAACCACTACCTCCTTGTCGGTCGTCCTTCCTCCGTGCAGTCTCCTCCTTTTAGTCAACACCGGTGCATGCTTTCGACGCATCCTCCTCCTAGGCTATGCTCGCCTCTCCACGCGAGTGCATACCTCCTTCCAGCGCGGCCTCACTATGCTCCTTCCCACGGGATGCTCTCGGTAGCCTGTCGTCCTTGTCTCTTTTCCCAGCTAAGTTTCTCCCTCATGCCACACTCATCCAGTCGTAGCTCAGATCCCCCTCTCGTCCTCACTCTTCCTCCTCTGAGTCGTGGCCACAACCCAACCTCCGATCCCTCCACTGGTCGCCTTACCTCGTTACTTCCCTTCTCGCGGGATGCCTCCACCATCGCTGGTCTAGCAACCTCCACACGACTCTCCTTCATCCCACCATTACACGTGATTTGTCACAATCCGGTTCTCCCATCCTGCGATAAATCAGCCAAGGTTAGATATTATCAAACACATTAATAGTTTAAGTAAAAATTGTGTGTTTATTAATTTGCAATGTTTTATTAATATTATTTTAGTATGCATAATAACTTATATATTTTAATTGGCTTCAGAACCTCCCTTAATTTGGAAAAATATCAAATCTTTTTTTTTAACATGAGTATGGCAGCCCAAAGAAACATTTCTCATATCCTCCGCTTCTCGGACTCCTCTTTGCCCACTAAATATTTGGGAGCCCCTCTGTTAGATGTCGCGCTTAAACATTCGTCCTGGAGGGAAATCCTGAACAAACTTGAACTCCGCCTCACTTCCTGGACCTTCAGAGCCCTCAATCTCCTGAGTTGGGCTATCCTGCTTAAATCCACTTTGCAGTCTATACCTCTGTATCTTTTCTCAGTTTTGGCAGCCCCAAAATGGGTTTTAAAAGCTATTAAATCCCTTCAAAGGTCTTTTTTGTGGGGTTGCACCAACAACAATAGAAGATGGGGTTGCTGAAAGAGCTTGGTTTTTTATCTCTGGATCCCTCCTTCAGACGTACCAACAGAGTGAAAGGCAATATCACTGAGTCTCTGAAAAATTGGATGGATTCCCTCTTTGAAAGTAACATCCTCAACCAACTCTAGACGCTTACCCTTGGCTTTGTTCTTTGGCAAACTTGGAAAGAGTGCAACAATAGAATCTTCAAGGATTCCATCTCATCCCCTCAAGTTCTGTGGAACTCTATCAAAAAGAATCTTCAAGAAACCATTCACTCCAAAGGATGGACAATTTTTGACCACCCCACCTCTCAAAATGAGAAGTGTATCCTGAAAGCCCTTAACTTTGATTCTTCTGTAGTCCCACCCTCCTTTAGCAAACCCATCATGCGACCTGATAGTCCAATTCACTGGGATCCTCCTCCTAAGAAAGTGTTCAAGCTAAACTTTGATGGTGCCTCCAAGGGCAATCCAGGTAGGGTTGGATTCGATGGAGCTATAAGAAATAAACAAGGCAATATCATTCATCTATTCTATGGCAATTTGGGATTCAACTCCAATAACGCCGCCGAACTTGATGGCATGATTGCAGGGTTAACAATAGTAAAAAACAAAGGACTATTGCTAGTCATTGTGGAAGGAGACTCTGCCATAATCCTTTCCATGGTAGCTAAACTCCTCCACGACTCGCAGGTCACCAAAATTACAACCAGCTGGCGCTTGGCGCATGGAATCAGTTGTCTGGATTCCCTTCTGCAAAACATGCACGCATTCACCATCCACCACGTGCACACAAAAGCGAATTCATTAGCAGACTTCTTAGCTAATTCAGGAGTTAATTCTCCCCACTCGCTGGTGGAAGGCACGTTACATGATTTTCTAGATGATCAAATCCGGACAAAGAGTATTCAATTCGCCAGCTCTGATTTGTTGCGCCCAGATGCGGGTGATAACTCTGGCGACATCCGTCCCTCTTTTCGACCACCTCAAAGAGCATGTGTCGCTCCTGTGATAACCCAACAAGACAACACACCTCTTCATCATATGTAAGGTTCTCTGCGTGTGGGAGAAATTTCCTTGGTCACTTCGGCTCATGCGAACCAGATTGGCGAAGGTCCATCCTCCTAGGTGCATTTATGGCTCTGCAGCGATGGTTAATGTTTACAGGTACGTGGAATGAAAGGCGTCTTATTCAGAACAAAGTCGAGTTTTATGCCGTGGCTAGTAGCAGTGTTGGGTTTGCAGTGCGGCGGGAGATTTGCAGAGTCTTTGTTTCAGTGCATTCCAGGTTCAGTGATGGTAAGAATGCTCCTCTGTGTATTGGTTTCAGGCTTAGGTTAGCAGCCATGTCACGACAGAGAGGAACTCCCAGATGAGCTAGCTCAGGATGGGGCAAATCTTAGAGGGGTTGTAGTGCTCAGGTCTCGACGGACTATGAACCTCACATCTCTCCGTGCATCCGTGTTTTGGTGGAAGCCTGGGAGAATAGGGTCTTCAACCATAAGCTCTCGATGGGTGAGGAGGGTGGTCAAATTAACCATTATTGGATGCTGAAAAACATGTTCTACAACCTGGCATAGGACATGCTCAGTAATTGGTCTGAGGCTCGGATAGCAGTTCAATCCATGAAAGCAAAAATTGCAGAGATTGATGCCTAGCTTACAGCCATGGACAACTCCTTTTCATGGAAAGGCACAACCATCATCTCTAGTATGAATGTGCGCAAAATGAGGAGGTTTGCTCAGGGTGGTGGTGCTAGTGGCAACAAATCTAGTGGTCGGGCTCTCACTAGTCTAGGTGGAAGCGGCAACACAACTGGCTGCTCTACAAAAACGCCCCATGTCAAACCTATTCTAGTTCCCTCTACCGTGGAGCCTCTCCTAAAGTGTCTGAAGGATTCGTCGGCCCAGCAGTCTGAGTAACCGCCGCATTCTCTTTCTCTGGCACCGAATGCCACCACCAATCCACCCACTCTGTCGCAGGAAGAACGATGGGCCTTCCCCATCACTGAAGAAATCCCTACCGTTTAAATGATCATTTCGACCAGGTTTTTTTGGTCCAGTCTCTAGTAGTTTTTGGTTAAGTTTAAGAATTTCTCATAATACTGTCTGTTTGAAAAATCTTCGACTTAGCTCTTATATAGGAGCCAGTCATGTCTATTATGGATTACTGTAACTAAGTCTCTCGGTCATGAACATCTTTATCGTGAACACGGTTAGAAGGCTAGTATTTTTTGTGAGGCTCTGGAGGAGGTTCTGCCTCCTTCAACCTCAGGTAGCCAAGTTATGGGTATGTAATTTTTTTACCTCTGTAATATAATATATCTGTGCAGCTTACAAAAAAAAACTTATATTTAATTTTAATTTAGTTGCATAATTAACATAATTTATAGTTTGTTTAATTTAGTTTAATAATTATTCAATGTTTTACGTTTCAAATTGATATATGATTATATGATATTTGGTTTATTGCTAGTTTATTATTCTTTCATTTTTTTATATTTTACGTATAATATTTGATATTTGGTTGTTAATTATTATTTGTTATTTGTATAAGTGAATTAATTATTTAGATATTATTTGCATATTTGCATATTTGGGTTATCATTAGCATATTAATTATTATTAAGGACTGATCACTTATTATGCATGTCCACAAGACCTTTTGTGCTTTAGTGTCCTTTGCAGGGTCAATATAGGGATCTCCCCTAGGAGGTTACGACTTTCGAAGCAGTTAAGGGCAAGTGACTAAGGTGACAGTGGTCACTTGTTATGCATATGCTTACTGTCGGCTTGGACTTCCATTTCAACCGGTAACACTACCTTAAATATTTAAAGATCTAATTTATATTTTTTTAAATAATGAGATAAAAATAAGTTGCACTAACTAGAGAATTTTCAATTTCAATTTTGACCTAATTCTGCACCTGCAACAAAAATTAGGATTTCCAATTTTGACCTACTTTCTCCACAGTTTTGGCTCGACTATACCTCTACTCAACTTACCTCTCTAGGGCGCATTTATCTGTGGAGTCAGTTTTCCAAACCTCCAACTTTCATTTTTTTGACCTAGCATGTGTTAGGGTCTCAAATCCAGATCTGCAGTCAAGATGATCAGCATGAAGGTTGAAGATCGTTTGGAAGGGGCTTCAAACTTCATCCCCTGGAAGTCTAGGGTTCTTCTTCTACTAGAAGAAAATGACCTATTACAGTTTGTAAAGGCAAAGGTCCCAGAACCAGAAGTCGAAGAAGACAAACCTCACTAGAGGAAGAATGATGCCAAAGCAAGATGGATTTTGGTGGACTCAATTAGAGAGCATTTGGTTCCTCAGATATCAGAAAAGACGACAGCGACATCTAGATAACTATTAATAATTCACAATCAGAATCACCAATCCAACGACATAAACCCTCTAACTGCGTAAATCGCCAATACAAAGTCAATTTTCGTCAAATCTAAATTCAAAATGAACTCCAAGGACAGAAAATAGCAAGTACAACCCACTACAGACTAAATTTCCACCAAATTTAAACTCGAAACTGCAATACGACAACAAAAACCCTTGGCTTCCATAAAATTTGCAGGTTACAACCCCTTACAAAGTTGATTTCCGTCAAATTTAAACTCAAAGTCACCAATCCAATGACATTGAGCCTTAGATTGCATAAAATTTACCCATTCAAACTCTATGGAGATCCCTTCCCTTCCAATTTACACAAAAACAACTTAAATTCATCTTATCAAGTAACAACCTAGTCAAACCGTCCAATATAGGAAAAAGAGATATTATCCAGAGAAATAACAAAAGCAAAACAATCAAAAAATACAACTGCTCTTCTTCCATGGAGAAAAATCAAAAGACAAGAACAATCTTCAGTCATCCACCAACAATTAAAAATTTCCACCAAATTAAACGCTAAAGATTTCAATTTCCAGTCAATTTTCCCCAAATTTAAGCACTCATTGGTGGCGGAAAAATCAAAAGAATAGATAAAGCATGAATCTCAAATTACCTGTCACATACCCCAATTTTGTAAAATTATGTAATTTGTTTTATTATTTTCTGAAACATTATGTTAAACTTAATCCTAAGTAGGGATTGATGACTCAG
>LPNX010902298.1:63384-81974 GCA_001517045.1 Pseudotsuga menziesii | reverse complement strand
TTCTTAGCGTTTAATGCCTTAAGGCGTAATAGGTAAGGTTATCATAAATGCTCAAAAGGTGAGTTAGTCAACTTAGGAATTACCTCAACCTAAGGTGACTCCTAGGAACTTAAGTTGTTTAAAAGTATAGTCTTCTTTCAGTTCTCAAGGTTCACTCACTATTTTAGCCTTGCCCCGCAGTGAATTTAGTTTCTCGTCGCTTAAGTTTTGTTCAGGTCTTAAGTCTTCCTAAGATTATAAATTAAGGTAGTATTCTACCTGACAAAAAGGTTCTGCTGGTGGGGCCTTGGCCTTGAGATCCTCACCAGAGAATAAGTACAATACATTAAGAAACACAAATTACTTAGCGGTGTATAAGAGTGACGTTACAGAAGAACCTTATAGGAGTGAAAGGCTTCATATATTACAAGAAAATGATAAACTAAATCTTTATAAAGAGACATATTATTATCCATCTATAAGGAAAAAGAGATAAGAGACATGAAGTATTTAGACATTAATTCATCTTATAAAAGAAGACATGGATTATTATTATTATTATAAGGTCTAAGGGATATATTAATTCCTTCTAGACTTAATGAAAATGGATTAAGTCATTTTCTTGTAAGTTTATTATATGAAGTCTATCTATGATAGACTTAAGCCATTATAAAGGAAACAAAGTATTGTGATATGAAGTATATCATAAGAAGAACAAAAGACATTGATCTTTTCCAAGAAGATCCTAAAGTATTTTATAACGAAGAAACAAAAATATTTATGCATAAGGATTACGTTATATATATACATATATAAGGAAGAAGGGCCATTATACATACACACCATGTAAAAGAAAACCTATGTGTATTTTGGTGTTGGCACATGCATATATATTTATATATTTTAGCTATATATAAAAATATTGGGAGAACTGAAAGTATTCGAGAGGTATACCAATTTCTTCTCTAAGAAGATATTTTCTTTCCACTAAGGACGAGTTGTAACGGTACATTTTCCATGGAGAAAATAATGTAGAAAATTTTGGAATAAATCTCGGGAATTGATTTTTCCTAATAAGGGCTCTGCACGACCTTTTCGCCACTCGTCCTTGAAAGAGGAAAAAGCTGGATAGTCGACTGGTTATTCGGCATCTTTGGAAAGTAAAGAGGGCTATTTTAAGGAGAGCGCTAGGAGGAGAATGGGGGGCGCGGCACCGAGCATCAATTTGAGTGTTTTTGAAAGATCTCTGTGTTTTACTGGAGGTGGGTGAGCTTTTCTGTTGGGAGCACGTAGAGAAGAGGATCACTACCTCGTGAGGGGACGGACCTCTGCAAAATGAGTAGACCATTTTCTTCTGCACGGAGGAGGAATAACAATCACATGGGAACCAAGGAATCGCCTCTACGTGTGAAGGAGAACCAGGTTTGAATGGTGGCTCTTAGGGATAAACTAGATCTAAATGGATTCAGGTCGATGGAACTCGATCATAAGTGTCTTGTACAGAAGACCTCCCCAGAGGAATCCAGACGTTGTGTTGAAGATTCGTTATAGAATTGGAACTAGCGTTAAAGGTAAATTCCTGTCAAGCAAATGAACACAATATCAGTTAGTCTGTGTAAATATAGAACTGTGTTGAGAATGAATTAATTCCTGGACCATAGACTAAAAAATCTGTTTTGGAAATTTTATTAAGGGAAAGGCTGCGATTTTAGTTTCTGAAGGAGTTACCTTAGGAAAGCGAATCGTTTCCTTGAAATAATTTAATATATTTCATGTGAGAGTTTAAACTTCCGATTTGTATTTTTTTTTGTTAGTAAACTATATACCCCTCCTTCGATCTGCAAGGAGCAATGGTAACATTTATTTCATAGTTATGCTCAGTTAAGCCAATCGTTGGATCCATTATAAATGACCCAGGTTGGAAACGAGGGATAGATATAATGAAATACAGATATCACTTCATTGCTCTATAAACTATAGGTTTAAAAAAAGAAATGTTTTAAAGGTCGAATCGATCAACGATTTTTTTTTAATGTCTAAAGTTACCCTGGCGTGAATAGGTTGGGGGGGGTCTACACTATACCTGGGAATTGATTTGCTTGCAACCTGGATGTCCTATTTTAGACAAACTTTGACCAACAAATTGTTTGATGTGTCTTGATAAAATGGAATATGTTTGATGTCTTGGACAAGATCTGCAACTTGCTCCCTCTCCTTAGTTTTTTGGAACATATTCCCCCTTTTGTGCATTGTCCCATGCGCTTGTTACAATTGGAAGATGCCTCGTATGTCTTCGTTGTATAAAATCGTTGGAGATTTTGGGTTGTTGGGAAATGCTGCTAGTGCTCGACATAAATAGATATAAGGCTAATTTATCGGATTGTCCTGATCATTATCTGCCCATTAGAATTTTTGAATGCAATTATCTGTAAACCCCTAACATACCTCAATTTATTTGTAATTGATTTTCTTTTGAAAAATTTAGGAAGGGTACATGTTATCAGGGTTTTAGAAGTTAGTATGATAATTGTATGTGCCTTGCCTCTTATTAAAAAGGAAGGCCTTGCTATAAGGATGATCTATGATAAAAAGATGTTCTATGAAAACGAGATGGAAGAAATGGATTACAGCTAGTGTACTACAGTTTGTTATCTCTTTGAAAATAAGTTAATAAAAGCTTAGCAGATTTGGTGGACGTAACACCAAGGTGGGGTGAACCACGTATATTGGAGTCTCCCTTAATTGTGTTTAAATGTCTTGATGTCTCTCTTGTTTGATGGCTAAATGACTTATATTCTTGTATTACTGGTGTACTTATCATATTGCACTTTAACCTTACAAATTGATTTATTTTGGTCAATGATAATCAAGGAATGTATGGTTGCATTAATTACTTTTGTCTCCAACATTAGGACACACACAAAAGCACCCTGGAAGTAAAATACTTGTGTAGCACGCACCCTAAGGTATAAATGGTAATGCATTGAAGTTACACTAAGATGACTAGTATATTGTTGATGGAAGGTTGTCAAGTTGTGTTATGATTAAGAATGGAAGTTTGTCTTTTATGTTGCTTTGGTTAAAAATGAATAGTCATTTTAACACGATTTAGAGATGGTAGATCTCCATCTAGGCATGAGGAAGATAAACAATTTATGAATAAATACCCAATGTTTGAAGTAGTGATCTCTATTCCTTAAGAGTCTATGGGGTCAGATGTAGAGCCCTTAATCTTAAAATGTGATTAAGGGAATTAAAGTATGTAAACCAATGATGATAGTTGGGAGATTTCTATAAGTAGTGCTTTTTGAGATCAAACTTAGTCAGATAGGGCATGAATGAAACCAGATCACAAGGTCTTATGTTATCATTCAGAATTGCATAGTCAGATGAGGTGAAGATGAATCCTTCATTGGACAATACAATATAAAGGACTACTAGGAAAAATCATAAAGGAGACTGCCATAGATTTAGATTTCTTGTTTTAACATTGGTGTTATGATTAACCAATAACGTTGAAGGCACATCCGGATCAATAACACAGTTTATTAAATTTCCCTAAAAGAAAATTCAAGCTTGCTAACTATGGGGTGTGACATCCATTTTGTTAGGCGAAGGTTAATATAGATGCAAATGTGGTTAAAAGAACCTTGGAGGATGGTATCCAATGACAGGTTAGATGCTACACCTAAGTACTTCTCCATTGTGCGGGATTACAAAATCGTGTGACTACTGAAAGGAATAATAGGCATGTTTGGGTTTACGTTACCTAGTAAATTGGATGCTAATATGCATGTTTGGTTTATGTTTCCCAGTAAATTGGATGTTGATCTGCATGCTTGTCTATTTTTGTTACTTTAAGAAGGATGAATGTAACTTGTCAAATGATTATTTACTATGCATGTAGTTTGGACATGTTTCATGGAAACATCATGTAGAGCTTGACACTAACAGGATTGACTCATTTGTAGTATCAGTGAAAATCAAGAAAGTTTTCACCCTTCTTTACTCTTTAATGGAATCGGGGTTCAAGGGGTACATTACACTTTCCATCTATACAATGATGAGGATGTGTATCTATGGAAGACACTCTACTACATATTTTGTTGGCTGATGCAAATTATCAAGAGATTCAACTAGAGAGACTAACATATACAACCATGAAGTGAAATATGAGGTAAGTTAATGTGGAGGCATAAATATTGAATATTTAATAAAGATTAATTGTATCTAGAGTAGCGAGGTACTTACAAACTAGTAAGAAGGAGATGTTGTCAAGTTTGTCACATTAGTGAGGTCACATAAAATATGTTTGTCACATTAGTCACGTTATAGGTTACCTAACATAACTTTTCCATGTTAAATCATAACTTATCAAAAATAAAATATTGAGAACAAAGCACATAAGATTTTCTACTTAGGAAGTCTTTATGGTATGCACTCCCCTTTTGAACCCATTAATACATTCAAAAATATAGACCAAAATGAAAAATATTACTATGAACTATGGTTTAATGATACTTTTAAAAACTATCGGTTAATATGTTTTCTAAATATGCAAATTTTTTGTCAATTTTATTGTGTGCATGTTAGGCAGTTGTACACTGAAATGCCACACAATAAAGTAATTTCATGGATATTAAGGAGATATTTTAGAAATTATTTGTTAAAGGCATGCTTACTATTGGTGATAATGATCAAAATTTTATGAGTCATGAATTTTCTAGGACATTGTATTACATAGCACCATTGATGTTTCACTCTAATTAAGAGCATAAACTCTAGAAATGAAGTTCGACTTTAGACCTTAAGAAATTGGATTTTCTTTAGATTTAATAAATTCAAGCTTAAGATAAATCTATATTAATAATTAACATAATAACCTATCAACATGAAGATATAATGACCTCTCCCAATATCTCGTATATAATTATTTCATATAAAATCCTTCCTCATCAAATTTAAGGTTGCCTTTGGTAGGATTGGCTTTTAATTTGACTTTCTAATATTTTTTTAAGCCAGAAATCCACGATCACAGTCTCACCATGATTCAGTAAATTCCACTTGAAATTATTCACAACTGTATGGAGAAAAAAAAGGATTTCCATTCCATCAAATTCAAAGTAAATTCAATGCCAAGGCACGTTTGTGGCCCTCCTAAACGTGTACAGAGGAGGCCCCTCTCCCTCAAATCTCGACGGATCCAATTTCTCTCCATTACTAAAGTTTTAAGATTTATTGTGGGTTGAATTTACTGTAATCTGTCAAATACATCTTTAGAATCCCAATAATATCTATTTTATAATCCAAATAAAAATATTAAACAAAGCTGGATTTCAGAGAAGGGCTCACCTACCATCCTTTATCCTTTAGGGATTGTGAATCGACCATATGTAAAATCTTTGATAGGCGTCACTTCTTCATGAGCAATTCTCCATAAATTTTGAGTTTAGGAAAATAGGTCTCCTAATTATGTCAATGATAATAATCAGCTAAAACCCCATCATCGCTCCACACCTCAATGGCGAGCCGAGCGTGCTGCGCGCTTTTCCTCTTGTGTCAACCATTCAAGGTTTGCTTTCCAAGCCCTATAGAGAATGGTTCATAGGGTGAAAAGGTAGAAATGAATAAAACCATAGGTAGTTATGGTTTTAGGAAATAATGTTTTTTGTAATTTGTTTAGATTGCTTTATGAATGAATTTGCTGGTTTTTTTTGGGATTCTACAATATACATTCATTCCAAAAGTGGAAACTATGTAAGAAGGTGTAACTAGCTTCAACACTCAACCAAGAATGAATGTTAACAGAAAAATCGTTTTCCACTAGAAGGCCTCCTCGATAAATATTTCAGGAATTCTCTCCTTAACCTCTCAACATAACCCTTAGCTAAAAAAAATTATTGAATCACTTAGATTTGATGATAGTATCTATCTACAATCCAATCTTGATATTACCAGCATGTAAACAAATTACCACTAATTGTTATGATAGACAACTCGACCTGATTAAGAGGGCATTTTCGAACATACCTTTGAGTAATTCTTCATAACACTGAAGGTTTTCTACCAAAAATTTAAGCAGCAGTGTCAAAGTTGAGCTTCTTTTACCATGAACTGCAAATAAAAGCTGAAGATGTTGTCTTTAATCTCTACTTGTGTGAGAGATTCACCTTTCTTGTCGACATTAGAGAGAAAGAATGACAATAGATCCTCTTCTGGGGAAGCCTCCCCCTCCTAAAGAACCCTGTCAATGGCATTAGGTGCATCTATATCCTTGTTATATCGTGTCCCAGGTAGATCTATGAGAATCTGCAATAATCCTTTCAACAACACCATAAAACGATGCGAAAGTCTTGCTAACTCGTCAAAATTTTATATGTTTGGGCGTTGAGCAAAACCCTAAGCTGAGGCCATCCATGGACATAGAGATTATTGTGTATAATTATATGCTACATTATAATATATGCTTATGAAATGGTGAATCAAATTCAAAATTGTGAAAACAGGGATTATTGTATATAGTCATATTACATTATAGTATATGCTTATCAAATGGTGAATTAAATTCAAATTTGTGAAAAAAGGGAAGCACTCATCTCCCAATGCTATATTAAAGGGTGACGCTAGGCCATCACCCCATATATTGAATCAAATTCAAATTTTATATAACGTTTACCAGTTTTGGGAAACCGTCCATTACCAATGTGGAGAAAACTTTTTAGGAAATAAAGTAATTGAAGAATTTGTTGCAAAAGCCGATCGAGCTTTTGTTAGAAATAGACTTTTGCAAATCCAGCTTTTTTGTTTTGGTTGGAGATAGACGTTTGTGGGTTCTCTCTATTGCACCTAGCACTTCATGTGAGTCTATGTCTGTGGTTATGCCTCTCTTTGTCGTTTGTGTATGCGTTTATGTTGTGTTTTGGAGGAGAAATGTTCTTTCAATTTGAAATTGACAGACGGATAATGACACTGGACGCAATGGTGGTCTCTTTGTTTCCTTGCTTCGATCCTATATAGTTTTTTGTTCGAATCGACTCATGGAGGTATCATTCTCCTCTTCCCATTTTTTCGGTTTTTATCTTGAATTACTCTGTTTTCTTGGGATGGCTTTTTTTTATAGCTATTTCAGGAGAACGACCATGGAGTGTGACAAGAGAAAGATGCGGTGGAGTATGATGATCTCAGACAATAAACGCTCACGACAGGTGTTGATGATCGACGCAATGGAAGCCTCTCTATTTCCTCTATGCTATCTCCCAAACGCATCTCTAGATTTCACTGCCTCGCCTTTTGAGATTGCTTCCTTTTATTCCAATCTCACCTATTTCTTAGGTAACCTTTCGCAAGAAATTGAATTATTACAAATGCGTAGCAAAGGGTTTTGTATTAAATGGGACGAGGGAAAGGCTATCAATGATAATTGTACCTGCCGTTAAACAAGTAATGGAATCTGTGTTATTGTAAAGATGGAATTCATCCCAAGAATTGCTTCACCGGTAGGTTTTTTCTGTAATCTCTGATTTTTTAACATCAGATTTGGAAGTTATCATGCTCAGGAGCTCGTACTCAATGAATTTAATACTCTTGATTGTGAAGAAACAGGCGAAGACACAGAAAAAATTATTATAATAGGTAATTAATGGTCCTTCTCAGATTTTCAAGTTAATATAATGATATTCAACTACTTTGCTTACAATCTGATATCTATTTATGGTGATTCAAATTTCAGGCAGTGCCATCGGAGGCCTGGCTGCACTTGTAGCTACCACAATCCTAAAGGTATTATATATGTTCAGGAGAAAAAATCTTGCTTTTACTACACAGAATGGTTGTGGGGATTTAGAGTTTGATGAGGCAGAGATGGGTCATTTGTCAGTTTTCAGCTACAGAGAGCTGGAACAGGCCACTAACTATTTCGACAAAAAGAGAGAATTAGGCTATGGGGGTTACGGTAAGGTCCATTTTGGAAAAATTCAAGATGGGCTCAGTGTGACAGTTAAGAGATTCACTGAGAGTAACTGTAACAGATTCGAACAATTTATGAATGAACTCAAAATTCTGTCATCGGCAGACCATTCTAACTTTTGTGTTTGAATTGACTCATGTAGGTATTGCTCTTTTGTTGGAATATTGTTTATCGTAATCTCTTAGCTCCAAGAAATTCTCTTAGCTCCAAGAAATTCTTTAGAATTTTAGGAAACGGAACCAACTTAGAGAATTTCTTGAAAAGGGACATCCAGCTTTTGTTGGAGATATCCGTTAGGCTACTCGAGGTTATGGTTTCGTTGGAGATACATGTTTGCAAATCCTGGTTTTATTGGAAATAGACCTTTTATAGTTCTCTATATTGTTGTAGTATTTTTGTATTGGAAGCTTTTTCATGTATATTTGTCTTGGTGTTAGTATTGTATTTCATGTGTATTTGTGTCTTGTAGTGTTTCTATTGTATAATAGATAAGTACCTGATATATGTGTTTTGAATTTGATATACACAGACACATGTTGATGCTCAAGCAAATGGTCGTTTCTCTTTGAATGACTTCTTTATTTGCTCAAATCCACTGGTGGAGGTATCACTAGGCTTCGTGATTGAGCTGACTCATGGAGGTTTCTTGCAGGTATTGATCTTTCACTCTACCATGATCAGTTGTTTTTGATTGAAGTGATTTATGGAGGTTTTATTGAAATGACTCTCAGTCGTTTCTTGTAGGTATTACACTACCCTCCTCAGATTCCTTTGGATTGTTGTGATTCCTTTGGATGGCTTTGTTTGCAAGAGTATCATTTCCTTTGGGGAGAAAGATGCAGTGAAGTGGGATCAACACAAAAATCAGGGGCCCCTAACATGGAGATGATCTTCGACAATAAACACCTCACTACAGGCATGTCACTTTATCTCTATTATAATCTGTCCATTGTTTTTAGCTAGTTTTTCAAAGCACAAGGAAAAAAGTAATGATGGTTTTTATTTTAATGTGCTTCTTAATTTCATTCAATGATTCATTTTCTTTCATTTTAAATCTATCTCAATTTAATTTTATTGATATATTATTTTTCGTAATTAAAATTTATAACAAATTAGTTTATACAACATTTATATTTAAATTATTTTGTATTTAACTATATTTTTTTAATTCAATATGTAGAGTTTCTTTTCACTCTAAAATATTATGCTTTAAAAATTTGTTAATTAACGTTTTTGATGTTATGTCATGTTAGATAATGATTGTATTTTGTTCAATTTGTTTAATATATATGTTGATGATAAGTAATGTTAAATTAGATGTGTATGTTAAGAGATGTTTACATTTATTACATTTATATGTTATATGATGTTAGGTAATTCTTAGATGATCTTACATGTTCTCATTACATATTAGATGTTCTAATTATGATAGAGAATGTCTATATAGGTAATATGTTTTTTAACTATGCCAATTTTCCATCAATTTTATTGTGTGGATGTTAGGCAGGTTAAAATCACCAAGATGTGCGTGGAATGCTCTATCAGGCATACAGTGTACCCTGAGACGCCACATTGTAAAGTAATTTCATGGATATAAAGGAGATAATTTATCAATTATTTGTTAAAGGCATGGTAACTATTAGTGATAATGATCAAACTTTTATGCATCATGAATTATCTAAGACGTCGTATTACACATAACACCATAGAAGTTTCACTCTAATTAACATCGGAAGATATGGAAATGATTCACTCCTTAGTCACTAAAGTAAACCATGGTTGACTTTGGCCAAACTAATGTCCATCACAATTGATCAAATTCAACTACGGTTCACTATAGTCTCCAATATATGTCAATACAGCCAAGGATGCGACACATTAACAATGTGACATTTACTTTTTATCGAGGGTTGTGTTACTTTACGATGTTCATGAAGGTTTATGTTGCATTCAAAATCGGGCAAGGGTTATGCTGCATTGCGACGATACCCAAAATTGAATTAAGTGTTATGTCACATTGCAACATTGCTCAAGGGTTATACCACATTGTGACAATGCCCAATACATGGCATATTAATAATGTGACATTTGATGCTCAAGAGGTTTCATGTCGTATTGTGAAGTATGTCTATGTGGTTCGCTAAAGTCTACCATCGTTAACTACACTCAAATTAAACTAAAGCATGGTTCACCAAAGTCAACTATGATTAAATACTTCTTTACGAGAAGAAGAAAATTGTTAGCGACATAGTTTAGAATCTTATCGAGGTTTGATTAAAGAGATGACTAGGGATCGACTCCTTCTAGACACAATTATCACTCTTCCTCCAAACGAAGAAGCAAACCCAAGTTAGTAATTACTTATTCCTTTGAGTTGAAATAAATTTTGAAAATTTAAATCAACCGAACTAAGAGTGGCATACATGGTTAAAGGCATGGAATACACAATGAATATTGGTCTCTTTCCTCTCCACAAATAACAAGCAAGGCTCAGGCCATTCTGTGCCCAATAAACACATAAAAATCTCAAACATACCTTGAAAACAAAAAAAAGTAACTCTATTAACCATCTCGGTATAGGATTGAACAAAAAAGAGCACAACGGAACCATGGAAGGAAAATCCTTTTTCCATAAGTCGTTGCAGACAAAAAACAAACATGTTAATGAAACTTTCATACATGTTAAAACTGTATTAAAACCTTTCGAAAACCCTCACCTAATATTGTGACACATGAAGGACTGAGATTTATCTTGGACATGCATTTAACTTCCCATTAAATTCCTAGCTTTGGTGTCAAGTCGTAGCCAAGGGAGAGTTATTTCCAAAGGTCAAACTCAAGTGCAAGAATGTCCATAACCTTGTATCTCCTCATAATGTATGGCTCAATAGATATATATTAACCTCGAAGTTTTTATGCCAAGGTCGAAGTTAAACCATGACTATGGTGTCAGCGCCATACTTCCCAAGTCCTTACATTTGAAGAAAAAAAACAAACATTATAACCTCTTTCATCACCGAACTATGCTGCGCTAAACCCATTTATTTAAACTCCTGATAGTATTTTGGAACTAGGTTTAGTTGCTAGATTTAGGAGGTAGCTTCAAGGCAAAAACCTTATCCTTTAGGGTTACCAACCACTGGTGAAACCAAATTGTAGAATAGGCATTAAAAGCAGTAAAAACATCACCTTTAGGTGTGGCATTAGGGTCATTTTTACTCGTATGGAAACACTTTGTTGAAGTATAACATGTCCAATTCAAATTAGAATCAATTACAATTTATTATACACATAATGGCGATGTGTTCATTGTATGGCAAATTATATATGCGACGATATTTAGTCGGTTAAGAAATATAATGATTTTTTTGGGGGGGGAGTTTATAGGTTTGTGACATTGTAATTGAAAGTTGCACATCTATGAGTGAAAACTCAAAAACCAACAAATTAATTCCTTTTAATTGTTTTTGACTGACACCTTAAATGTGATGAGTATGGATTGAAAGAAGAAGAGAGAATTGACTACACATGGTATATGTATGAGGCGAACAAATTAAGAAAATTCCAAATCAATTAATCAAGTGCATGTATGAACATGAATTAGCCACCAAAAGTTTTTTATCTTTATTCTAGAGGTGTCAATACAAAGTATCATGATATCAACTAGACACAACAAGAACCAAAGGATACAAACTATGACTTCTTCAACACTTTACTCACACAATGCTAGGGGATAGTCACATTGAATACCCTCGGAGAGAATTCCAACATGCACAAATTCACTTGATCAATTTGTCATGAAAGGTCTTATAAAGTGAGAACTATGTCAATGGAGTGAATGGACTCAATAAAGAATAGATAATGATCTCAATCACCTCTCCATCTCTAATAATGAGCATGGAATTGTATAATAAAAATCTATCAAAATAGAAGCAAGTAAAAAACGTCATAAGGAAAGCATCTTTGTAGTGTGGTGAAGAAGTGCATACAAAATCACCTTGAACATCCAAGAATAGCCTCAAGTATAACTCATAGACCATTGGACCTGTTACCCGTCAAAATGCATGTGCAATTTGAGACAACCTTTCCATCTGTACAGCGATGAGGATGTGTATCTATGGAAGACACTCAACTTCATATTTTGTTGGCTGATGCAAATTATCAAGAGATTCAACTAGAGAGACTAACATGTACAACCATGTAATGCAATATGAGTTATGTTAATGTGGAGGTATAAATATCGAATATTTAAAAAAGATTAATTGTATCTAGAGTAGTGAGGTACTTACAAATTGGTAAGAAGGAGATGTTGTCAAGTTTGTCACATTAGTGAGGTCACGTAAAATACATTTGTCACATTAGTTAGTTTATGTAACTCACGTTAGTGAAGTTACGTAACATAATTTTCCCATGTTAAATCATAACTTATCAAAAATAAAATCTTAAAGCACACAAGATTTTATACTTAGCAAGTATTTATGATATGCACTCCCCTTTTGAACCCATTAATACATTGGAAACTATAGAAAAAAATGGAAAATATTATTATTAACTTTGGTTTAATGATAATTTTAAAAAGTATCGGTTAATATGTTTTGTAAATATGCCAATTTCTCGTCAATTTTATTGTGTGCATGTTAGGAAATTGTACAGTGAGATGCCACACAATAAAGTAATTTCATCGATATGAAGCAGATATTTTAGCAATTATTTGTTAAAGGCATGGTGACTATTGGTGATAATGATCAAATTTTTATGGGTCATGAATTATCTAAGAAAATGTATTACATAGCACCATTGATGTTTCATTCTAATTAAAAGCATAGGCTCTCGAAATGAACCTCCATCTTAGACCTTAAGAAATTGGATTTTATTTAGGTTTAATAAATTCAAACTTAAGATAAATCTATATTAGTAATTAACATAATAACCTATGAAATATAAAGATGACCTATTTAAAAAAAAATTATTAGTTATATCTTAGTGGATTTGCATAGAGTATACACACAAAGAGATGGTGGTTCACATGATGTAGACAACTTTTTTTTCACCCATTATTATATTGGAAACTATAAAAGAAAAGATAAAAACTTACTATTACCTAATGTTTCATGAAGTGTGGGTTAAGATGTTTAGTAAATATGCGAATTTCGAGTGTTAGAGAGGTGAAAATCACCAACATGTGCCAAGTAAAGTAATTTCACCCATATTAAGTAGATATTTGAGCAAATATTTATTAAAGGCATGGTAAATATTGGTGATAATGAGCAAGTGTTTCTTAACCTATTACCTTGAGGATAGAAATGAACCTCACCTTAAACCTTAAGAAATTGGATATAAATATATACTAGAAGCTATAATGGCGTGTCCTAATATCTCGGATATAATTATTTGATATAAAAGCCCTAGTCGTCAAAATTAAGGTTGCATTAGGTAGGATTGGGTTTTAATTTGACTTTCTAATATTTTTTTAAGCCAATACTTGATTATCCCTGTGGAACATCCATGATCACCTTCTCACTGGGATTTAGTAAATTGCACTTGAAATTCTTCACAACTGTATGGAGAAAAACCTGGATTTCCATTGCAGCAAATTCAAAGTCAATTCAATGCCAAGGAACATTTGTGGCCCTCCTGGTACAAATGTGTACAGAGGAGGCCCCTCCCCCTTGAATCTCGACAGATCAAATTTCTATGGATTCTTAAAATTTTAAGATTTATTGTGGTTCGAATTTTAATCTGTCGAATACATCTTCAGAATCCCAATAATATTTATTTTCTAATCCCAATAAAAATATGAAAGAAAGCTGGATTTCAGAGAAGGGCTCACTTGCCATCCTTTAGCCTTTAGGGATTGTGAATCGACCATATGTAAAATCTTTGATAGCCTTGTGAAATCTTTGATAGGCGTCATTTCTTCATGAGCAATTCTCCATAAATTTTCAGTTTAAGAAAACGAGATCTCCTAATTATGTCAATGATAATAATCTGCTAAAACCCCATCATTGCTCCACACCTCAATGGCACCTCAATGGCGACCCCAGTGTGCTGCGCACTTCTCCTCTTTTGCCAACCGTTCAGGGTTTCCTTTCCACTGCTCGTAGATAATGGTTCATAGGGTGAAAAGGTAGAAATGAATAAAAGAGTAGGTAGTTATGGTTTCCTGAAATAGTGTTTTTGTAATTTGTTTAGATCGCTTTATGAATTAATTTGTTGGATTTTTTTGGGGATTCTACAGATCTACACATTCCAAAACTGGAAACCATGTAATAAGATATAACTAGCTTCAAACACTCAAGCAAGAATGAATCTTAACAGAAAAATCATTTTCCACTAAAAGGGCTTGTCCATAAATATTTCAAGAATTCTCTCCTTAACCTGTCAACATAACCCTTAGATAAATTTTTTTATAGAATCACTTAAATTTGTCGAGCCCTTAAATATTTGAGGAATTCTCTCCTTAACCTCTTAACATAACCCTTAGCTAAAAAAAGTTACAGAATCACTTAAATTTGATGACAATATCTATCTACAATCCAATCTTGATATTAATAGCATGTAAATAAAATACCACTAATTATTCGTCCTTACATATTTCACTAATTCTCTCCTTAACCTCTTAACATAATCCTTAGCTAAAAAAGTTATAGAATCACTTAAATTTGTCGAGCCCTTAAATATTTCAGGAATTCTCTCCTTAACCTCTCAACATAACCCTTAGCTAAAAAAGGTTATAGAATCACTTAAATTTGATGAGAGTATCTATCTACAATCCAATCCTTATATTATAGCATGTAAGAAAAGTACCACCAATTATTATGATAGACTACTCGGACTGATTAAGAGGGCATTTTCGAACATACCTTTCAGTAATTCTTCATAGAAGCGAAGGTTTTCTACCAAAAATTTAAGCAGCACTCTCAAAGTTGAGCTGTTTTTGTCTTGAACTGCAAATAAAAGCTGAAGATGTTGTCTTTGATCTCTACTTGTGTTAGAGATTAATCTTTCTTGTCGACATTAAAGAGCAAGAATGCCAATAGATCCTATTCTCGAAAAGCCTCCCCCTCCTCAAGTGTAATTTTCTTTCATGAAGAACCCCGTCAATGACATTAGTTGCATGTGTATCCTTGTTATATCGTGTACCAGGTAGATCTATGCGAATTTGCAATAATCCTTTCAACACCACCATAAAATGATGCAAAAGTATTGCCAACTCGTCATTATTTTTTTGTTTGGCCATTGAACAAAAACCTAACCGCACGCCATCCATCGAAATAGGGATTATTCTGTATAATTATATGTTACATTATAATATATGCTTATCAAATGGTGAATCAAATTCAAATTTTTGAAAATAGGGATTATTGTGTATAATTATATTACATTATAGGATATGCTTATCAAAAATCAAATTCAAATTTGTGAAAAAATGAAGCCCTCATCTCCCAATGTTATATTAAAGGGTGACGCTAGGCTATTACCCCGTGCTGAATCAAATTCAAATTTTATATAACGTTTACAAGTTTTGGGAAACCGTCTATTACATTTGATTCAAATTTTATATAACGTTTACAAGTTTTGGGAAACCGTCCATTACCAATGTGGAGAAAACTTTTTACAAAATAAAGTAATTGAAGAATTTTTTGCAAAAGCCGATCCAGCTTTTGTTAGAAATAGACGTTTTCAAATCCACTTTTTGTTTTTTTGGATATAGACGTTTGCGGGTTCTCGATATTGTTATATTTATATTGCAGCTGGCGCTTCGTGTGAGTCTATGTCTGTGGTTATGTTGTGTTTTGGAGGAGAGATGTTCTTTCAATTTGAAATTGACACAGGGATGTAGACGCTGGATGCAATGGTTGTCTCTCTATTTCCTTGCTTCGATCCTATATACTTTTGTGTTCGAATCGACTCATGGAGGTATCAGTCTCCTTATCTCATTTTTTGTTTTTTTTTTCAAGAATTAGTTTATTTTGTTGGGATGGCGTTTTTTTGATAACTACCTTAGGAGAACGATGTCGTGGAGTGTGATAAGAGAAAGATGCGGTGGAGTGTGATGATCTCAGACAATAAACGGTCACGATAGGTGTTTTGAATTTGAAATTGGCATACTGAAGTTGATGCTCGACGCAATGGAAGTTTCTCTATTTTCTCTATGGTATCTCCCAAATTTATCTCTAGATTTCACTGCCTTGCCTTTTGAGATTGCTTCCCCTTATTCCTATCTCACCTATTTCACAGGTAACCTGTCGCAAGAAATTAAATTATTACAAATGTGCAGCCAAGGGTTTTGGATAAAATGGGACGAGGGCAAGGCTATCAATGATAATTGTAGCTCCTGTCAATCAAGTACTGGGATCTGTGTTATTGTAAAGACGAAACTCATCCCAATAATTGCTTCATCGGTAGGTGTTTTCTGTAATCTCTGATATTTTTACATCAAATTTGCAAGTTATCATGCATCCCAATAATTGCTTCACCGGTAGGTGTTTTCTGTAATCTCTGATATTTTTACATCAAATTTGGATGTTATCATGCTCAGGAGCTCGTACTCACTGAATTTAATATTCTTGATTGTGAAGAAACAGGCGGAGGAATAGAAAAACTTATTATCATAGGTAATTAATGGCCCTTCTCAGATTTTCAAGTTAATATAATGATATCCAGCTACTTTTCTTACAATCTGATTTCTATTTATGGTGATTCAAATTTCAGGCAGTGCCATCGGAGGCCTGGATGCACTGGTAGCTACGACAGTCCTGTAGGTATTCTATATGTTCAGGAGAAAAAATCTTGCTTTTGCTACCCATAATGGTTGTGGAGATTTGGAGTTTGATGAGGCGGAGATGGTTCATTTGCCAGTTTTCAGCTACGGACAACTGGAATAGGTCACTAACTATTTCCACGAAAAGAGAGAATTAGGCTATGGGGGTTACGGTGAGGTCCATTTGGGAAAAATTCAAGATGGGCGCAGTGTGGCAGTGAAGAGATTCCATGAGAGTAACTGTAACAGAGTCGAGCAATTTATTAATGAGCTCAGAATTCTGTCATGGGCAAGCCATTGTAACTTATGTGTTCGAATTGACTCATGTAGGTATTTCTCTTTTGCAGGAATATTGTTTATAGTAATCTCTTAGCTCTGAGAAATTATTAAGAATTTTAGGAAAGGTAACCAACTTAGAGAATTTCTTGAAAAAGCGGATCCATCTTTTGTTGGAGACATCCGTTAGGCTACTTGAGGTTATGCTTTCGTTGGAGATACATGTTTGCAAATCCTGAATTTATTGGAAATAGACCTTTCAGAGTTCTCTGTATTGTTGAAGTATTTTGTATTGGAAGCTTTTCATGTGTCTTTGTCTTTGTGTTGATATATATGTATTTGTGTCTTGTAGTGTATAACAGATGAGTAGGATATATGTGTTTTGAATTTGATATCCACAATCACATGTTGATGCTCAAGGAAATGGTCGTTTCTCTTTGAATGACTTCTTTATGTGCTCAAATCCACTCATGGAGGTACCACTAGGCTTCCTGCTTCAACTGACTCATGGAGGTTTCTTGCAAGCATTGATCTTTCATTGGACAATGCTCTACTCTTTTTGAATGAATTTATTCATGGAGGTTTTAGTGAAATGACTTTACGCTGTTTCTTGCAGGTATTACACTACCCTGCTAGGATTCCTTTGGATTGATGTGATTCCTTTGGATGGATTTGTTTGCAAGAATATCATTTTCTTTGGGAAGAAAGATGCAGTGAAATGGGATCAAGACAAAAATCAGGGGTCTGGTCACATGGAGATGATACAATAAACACCTCACTATAGGCATGTCCCTTTATCCCTATTATAATTTGTCCTTTGTTTTTTAGTTAGTTTATTTTAATGTTATTTTAGTGTTTACAATATTTACATTAAGATTCAATGAGTTTTTTATTTTTATTGTTACTTTTGTATATACAATGAGAAGTATATTGAGATAAGTCATTAAATTTTTTTTTTGATGAAAATGTCTTTTATTTTTTTTTAATAAATTGTTTTTGATAGAAATATTTTTTTTCAAAAAAATTTAAGTCCAAATGCTTTTGCCCCATCTTTTTACATTAGTGGCATTCAATACTTTTAGATATGTCTTTTTGTGCTTCTTAATTTAATTCATTCTTTGGTTTTCTTTCATTTTAAATCTATCTCATTTTGATTTTATTGTTATATTATTTTTCTTAATTAAAATTTATAACAAATTAGGTTATACAACATTTATGCTTAAAGTGTTTTATATTTAACTATATTTTCTTAATTTAATAGGTAGAGTTTCTTTTTAGTCTAAAATATTATACTTTAGATAATGATTGTATTTTGTTCAATTTGATTAATATATATGTGGATGCAAAGTAATGTTAAATTAGATGTGTATGTTAGGATATGTTTACATTTATTAGATTTATATGTTATATGCTGTTAAGTAATTTTGAGATGCTCTTAGATGTTCTCATTACATGTTAGATGTTATAATTATGATAGAGAATGTCTATATATGTATGTTAGATGATGACAGATGTTCTCATTCTATGTGAGTTTGTATGATGATGTTTGTGTTTATTAGATGATGCTAGGAAATTTAATATGTATATGTTAGATGATGTTAAGTA
>LPNX010902298.1:60360-61765 GCA_001517045.1 Pseudotsuga menziesii | reverse complement strand
TAAAAAAAAACATCACTACATACCTTTGCAACATGGAAATCTTGAAATGTTATACTAAAGAAACATCACTACATACAACTAAAAATGTTATATCTAATAAATATAAATTATTTTATCTTATATTACATAATATTATAGTTAATAAAAAAAACTTCATACAATTCAAGATTATAATTAATAAATTAAATTAAATAATATAAATTCTTTTAAATTCAGACCATTTTTCTTTTCTTTTAAGTTACTTTATATATATGAAATTAGCACGATGAATGTTTTAAATTTCATTTTTATAACATTATAGATATGAAATTAACCTAAATTTAAATTTAAGATTAATATTTTATATAAATATTTATAAAATATTAACTATTTATATTTTTAATAATAATTATTTATATCTTCATTTTAATAAAAAATAATAAGACTTGAATGTTGTCTCATGTACACATATCATATTTTGTTTATATGGGCATTGTTTATGTCAAATTGTTTTATTTGGTTGATATATATCAACCGTGACCAATCCATGCCCATTTACCGTGGTTTGTTATAGTGTCCATTGTGTATATCCATGGTTTATTAAAGTCATTTATGGTTAACCAAAGTGAGCCATGATTAAATAAAGTCAAGCCTTAGTCTCTAAAGTCAACCATTGATGACTTTGGGAAAACTAAAGTCAAGCATGGTTGACCAAGAGGTTTCATGTCGTATTTGTAGGGTGTGTGCAAGAAGTTGAGGGTCTCTTTTGGCGCGTTAGATGCAATACAAAACTGAAAAAACAGGCATCCATCAACTTGGACGCATATTTTGAGACACTTACACAATGAATCTTACGATCAGTAAAAAACAAGAAATGTAGGAAATTGAATGACCTTTCCAAATATTTTTTTTTTCTATTGAAAATGTTGTTAACTATCTAAAGTTAGATAAATTTTAACGGGCACTTTTTATTTTTTTGACAAATTATAAGGTATATGTTTTTGTGGGTGCAGCGTCTGAGTGTCTAAATGATGGAATAAACTTACGAAAACCGGTATACATATAGAGAACATATAGGACTACTGCAGAGATCAAACCTCGAAAACGGTACGTCAATTGTGGGTGCAGCATTTGAATGTCTTAATGCAATTATTTGGAAATGGGTTTTTTATACCATGTAGAGGTTGGTGTTCTGTAGTGCACCATACAATTTTTTTTTAAATAGTTGAGAAATGAAAGAGATATGGACAAAAAACTACCAGTGTGTTTTTTGAGTTGAGGAGTGATGACAGAAGATAAATAAGAAAAAAATAGAAAAAATATGTATTCTTGTTAAAATTTACATATTTAGAATCTGCAAAAAAAACCATATCTGTTTCTAAAATCTCATAAAAAATGGAGGTGTGCAGCATAATCAGACGAACCG
>LPNX010902298.1:47860-55360 GCA_001517045.1 Pseudotsuga menziesii | reverse complement strand
CATTCATCATCACCATCAACATCGTGAACATCATCATCATCAACATCACAAACATCATGAACATCCTCAACATCCTCATCACCATCAACATCATCCTCATACTCATCATCATCCTCATCATCCTCATCACCTTCATCATCCTCATCATCATCATCATCATTCATCATCACCATCAACATCGTGAACATCATCATCATCAGCGTCATCATCATCACCATCAACATCATCATCATCATCCTCATCATCAACACCATGAACATCATGAACATCATCATCATCATCATCACCATCAACATCGTGAACATCTTCATCATCACCATCAACATCATGAACATCATCATCATCATCATCACCATCAACATCGTGAACATCTTCATCATCACCATCAACATCATGAACATCATCATCATCATCATCCTCATCATGAACATCATCACCATCATCATCATCATCACCATCAACATCATCTTCGTCTTCATCTTCATCATCATCATCATCCTCACCATCATCATCATCATCATCGCCATCAACATCATGAACATCATCATCATCCTCACCATGAACATCACCTTCATCATCATCATCCTCATCATCAACATCAACCTCATTCATCACCATCAACATCATGAGCATCATCATCATCATCCTCATCGTCGTCATCATCCGCACCATCAATTTCATGAACGTCATCATCATCTCAGTCACCATCGTGAACATCATCCTCATCCTCATCACCATCAACATCATCAACATCATCAACATCATCATCATCATCCTCATCATCAACATCATGAACATCATCATCATCCTCCTCATCATCATCACCATCAACATCATGAACATCATCATCATCATCCTCATCATCATCATTCATCATCATCCATCATCACCATCCATCATCACCATCCTCATCATCATCACCGTCAACATCATCATCATCATCCTCATCATCAACATCGTGAACATCATGAACATCCTCATCATCCTAATCACCATCAACATCATCCTCATCATCCTCATCATCATTAGTCATCATGCCCATCAACATCGTGAACATCATCATCATCATCCATCATCATTCATCATCACCATCAACATTGTGAACATCATCATCATCAACATCACGAACATCATGAACGTCCTCAACATTCTCATCACCATCAACATCATCCTCATCCTCATCATCATCATCACCTTCATCATCATCATCATCATCATCATCAACATCAACATGATCATCATCACCACCATCATCAACGTGAACATCCTCATCATCATCACCATCATCATCGTCACCATCGTCATCATCATCATCATCATCACCATTCCCGTCATCATCTTCATCATCCTCATCCTCATCATCATCATCATCAACATGATCATCCTCATCCTCATCGTCATCATCATCCTCATCATCATCATCATCACCATCAACATGATCATCCTCATCCTCATCATCATCACCATCAACATCATCACCATCACCATCATCATCATCATCATCATCATCCTCACCATCATCATCACCTTCACCATCATCATCATCATCGTCATCATCAACATGATCATCATCAACATCACCATCATCACCATGATCATCATCATCACCATCAACATCATCTTCGTCATCTTCGTCTTCAGCTTCATCATCATCATCATCCTCACCATCATCATCACCTTCACCATCATCAGCATCATCATCATCAACATGATCATCCTCATCACCATTAACATCGTGAACATCATCATCATCATCACCATCAACATCATGAACATCACCATCATTCATCATCATCATCATCACCATCAACATCATGAACATCACCATCATTCATCATCATCATCATCACCATCGACATCATGAACATCATCATCATCATCCACATCATCATCACCATCAACATCATGAACATCACTGTCATTCATCACCTTCATCATCATCATCATCATCATCATCACCACCATCATCAACGTGAACATCCTCATCATCATCCTCACCACCATCATCATCATCATCACCATCACCATCGTCATCATCATCACCGTCAACATGATGAACATCATCATCATTCATGTGTAAGTAAACACAAAGTATATATACTATTGATTTCAAAACTTTACAAACATTGATCACCTCAATTAGATTTTGTATATAGAAGTTATGTCTCTATCTAGTTGACCTATTTTGGTTACCACCATGGCCTTATAATGGATATCACCTAGGTTACCATTACTCACACCTATAGACATACTTAGGTGTGGACTTTCACCAACATGGTAAAGTATCCAAAACCTTAACATTAGTTGGGGATCTAAGCATGCAAAAACTTTAACCTTAATCCTAGTGGCTTCTAGGCTTAGTTAAATTTTGGATTGCTCAACGAAGCTCCATTATAGTTTAGATGTGTTGGAATTTTTAATCATGAACATCATCATCATTCATGTGTAAGTAAACACAACGTATATATACTATTGAGTTCAAAACTTTACAAACATTGATCACCTCAATTAGATTTTGTATATAGAAGTTATGTCTCTATCTAGTTGACCTATTTTGGTTACCACCATGGCCTTATAATGGATATCACCTAGGATTCCATTACTCACACCTATAGACATACTTACGTATCACTTAGCCGTGCACCCACCTCATTGATTATACTTAGCAGGATCGCGTGCGCGTTTTGGCCACACAAATCGCGTGCGTGATTTGCATTTCTATACCTCGTGCGTGTTTCTTGACTGTTTAAAAAAACACAGAATTGTCTTTGTCTGAGAGCAACTCCAATTAGCACGCATTTTTGAAAGCAACAGCACGAGTTTGTCCATAATACTCACAATCTACACATTCTACAGCATTCTTTTTGTTATGCAGGTGCAGCATTGAAGACATCTTTCGTGGTTGAGGAGCACACATAATAAGATATCAAGCTTCAATGTAATTTCATGGTGATGGTGGATATAACTTTCATTTGCTTATTATTCAAGAGAAGCAAAGGTAAATTTTCCCATTCATTATTGTTTTGATGGGAAACAATTGAGAAGGAAGATTGAAACACATTGACAGATCAATAGTTATAAAGCAAGTTAAAGGATTGGAAGCTTGTAATTGAGGAGCAACAAAAACAAACTATATTGACATTGATCATTGTGGTGATGGGGAATGTACGTGACCGAGGAAGAAAATCAGCAAGGAATAAGAGACCTCAAGAAGTCATCGAAGAAGAGAAAGAAAAGAAAAGAATAGACATGATGAATCGGAGGCTTTCTTTGGAAACTAATCCAAATCCAATTATAGAGGATACAGCAGTTCATCCTATTAATCCATTACAAAAAAAGGAAGCATTCACTAGAGGGACCTTCAATTTCCACAATAGTTGTTGAACAAGCACCCCATGGATGTATTCAAGAAGAAAAACGTAGGTGCTCATTAGGGGATGTTTCAAATCCCACATCAAGTCAAAGTGATAAGTTACCATCTCAAGACGAATCTCATGAAGAGGCAGTGTACATGGAGCCTACTGTTGAAGAAGAAAACATTAACTGGACCATCGATGAGGACGTTGGACTTCCACCATCCAACTACCAGGAAGACAGTGAAGGACAACAAGTTGCTACTGAAACGCCAGAGCATATTGTTGATGCACTGGAAGATAGAAATCCAACCCCCTTGCCTCCATTAGAAAGCACACGTCGAAGAACTCCGAAGCGTATACAAGTTGAAGGAGGACTCCTCAATTCCAAGGAAGGTACGCTATCTAAGCGTAGTATTGCTTATCAAACTCAACAGATACTAAATAAATATTTTGAGGAGAAATGTGATGGAGATAAATGTAGATTATTTTTATCATTGTTAAAATCTAGGAGCATGACTATTGTTAGGAAATCGTTAGGGATAAAGATGATAAAGCCTTCTGGACCAAGTTCTCATATAGTTAAAATCTTAGTAGATGCCTTTGGTAAAATTGGTAAGAACACACGGTCAAAGGACCGCAATGCGGCTCGTCGTGTGTTGTCACAAGCAATTGTAAATAAGAACACCAGGGTCCTTCGTTTACTTAAGCCTACATCTAAACTAGTTAATTTGAATGTAAAAACCCTCCGTAAGTATTCTATTAGAAGAGAACATCTCGACACAACCTCCCACATAGATTTTTGGGCCTTTATTGGTCGGTTGCCACGTCGTGACATGAAGCTAGTTGATGCAGTAAAGGGACTAGTGCAGAGTTTTTGGCATGATCACACAAGGCCTTCTTCAAACCGGAAGGATGTACTAAAACTGAAAAGGGGTTCAAAGGACCATGAACCACATATTAAGCATTTTCTTGATATAACACAGACATAACTATACGAGAAATTTAGGAATGAACATAGACAATTGAATTTGGGGAAAAGATCTTTTGAGAAATGTAAGCCTTGGTATGTTAGAATAAATACTCTTCGTAGCACTTGTTGTTGTAGATATCATGTAGAATATGAATATTACTATGAAACATTTTTGTACATTCGTCGTGTGTTGCATACTAACCATGTGCAGGATTTCTCCTTGACAATACCACCGACCTCATCAAGAGAATTCATTCATAGTATCATGTGCAATAGGCCTAAGGGGCAAACTTACTATGCAAAATCCTGTTTGGATGGAACTTGCTCCAACTGTGCTGGAATGGCATTATTGAGCCAATGTATGCACGAGACTGGAGACAATGAATTTGGGAATATGGTTACAGACATGAAAAGTTTCAAATATATCAGCTATGAAATAGTCCTAGGGAAAGAAAGCAAAAAAATACAATTGGTGACATCTCAGGTACATGCATGTATCTATAAAACTATGTTCAGAACAGTTGCATTTCATTCCTTACTTACAAAAAAACCTGATATTGAGAACATTTTGTGTCAATAGGTACAAGTTAGTGTCTTCGTCAAGGAATTTATTGAAAAACACGTCAATATGTTCAGCATGTCCACTTGGCACGATGGCAGGATGAAAAGTTTAGAATATGCAGAGACTCATTTCCTCGTGGAACTATACTTTCAATAGTTGATTTTTCCGAGAACTACACTCTGCAACCTCAAAATGAGATCCAAAGTTAGTATTATCACTCTGAGCGGGTTTCCTTGATGGTGCATATCACATATAGGCATGGCCCGAACAATAGTGAAGAGCAAAGAGAAATTATAAAGGAATATCACTTCTACATAAGTGATGATAGATGCCATGACTTCCACTATGTACGTCATTGCTTCATCATGTTCTATGATCATTTGAAGGGTAGGAACATACAGATGGATCAACATTGGATTTGGTCTGATGGATGTGCTGGTCAGTTAAAAAATGCACGCATATTTGAATGGATGTGTTCATTGCATAAAAAATACAAAGTTCCACATATGTGGAACTATTTTGAGACTGGGCATGGTAAAGGAGAGCATGATGGAGCCAGATCATGTGTCAAAACAGCCCTACAAAGAGAGGAATTGAAATTATCTACAACATCTACTATTCGAAATGCTCAATCTATAGTCAGGCGGTGCACGTCAGTAATGGGAGAGGAATCAACTATGCGAGCAGAATCCACAAGAAAGAGACACGTGGAGAGATTTTTTTTGGAGGTGGTAGACATAGATCGTTCACATGCATGGGAATGCAAGACTGTTCCTAGGACTCGTGGCTTTCATTCGGTTCGAAGCTCTGATAACCCAGTATTTGAAATTTGGACTAGAAAACTCGCTTGTTTTTTCCCGCCTTGTTGTGATGGTGACTGGGATGTGTGTGAATCATTGGATTGGGTTGATGGATGGGATCACATATCACTTCCACTTGATCAGCGTGCGATTGTTGATTTAACTCCATTGGAAGAAGACCAATCGTCTGTTTCTATAGATTTTGATCATGTATCAGACCTTGTACAAGCTGGTATGATGCATTTCCTTAACATTTTTTTGTAAAATTTACGTAGTTTTGGAACTCACATTAATGGCCTTGTATCACACGAAAAATATTTGATCATATACCTACAATCATACTATGCAGGACACATATACGTAGTGGTTGCCTCAGAAGATAGTGAATGGGGTGGTGATTACTGGTTGGCACATTGTATAGAGGGAAAGCAAACCATCATTATGTCCATGACTGATGATGAAAACAACCACTTCCCCATCGGGTCTATGGTTGTTAAAGGTGAATATCTTACACATGACAACAATGCAAGAAATAAGGGTGGATATGTTTACAGGGATTACAAACCAGGTGCAAGTGTGTATCACTTTACCAACTTAATTATTGGTACAAACCTCTAGGTACGAATAATGCCTAATCGGAATTCATCGAAGGTACGCTACCTCTTACCGGATACAGAGCACGAGAGACTAATGGAGACCATCATCATAAGAGATGATCCGGAGGGATTGGTTGTATGATAATAGGTGGGATCTAGCATGATGAGGTATGTATCATAATTTAAATTTCCCCATGTATGTTTCTTATGAATATGTCAATTTTGTGTTCTTGATATGCAAAATTTTCCATAATGTTTTTTATAAATATGCCAAAAGTTCTCTTGTATGTCAAGTTAATGAACATGCCATCATTTAAGCCCTTCTTTGTAATTGTTCAAAATTTTGTTAAGAAATCCCATCATTTAAGTCACTTGCATTGATGAGAAAACAATGCAATATAATTTCCCAAAAAAACAACATATTGCTTAAAAAACTTGATTTTCATGTGGTCATACAAAAAATCCATAGATAGGAATTATATATTTTGAAATCTTATTCAATTTTCTACATTTCATCTTCTTTCAACATATTCAAATTTATTGTGTAAATACCTTGAATCGTCCCTCCAAGACAATATGATTGTTGGTTTTCCATGTTTGTATTTCCATTGACATGTCCTAAGAGACTATCATTAACTTTCATTCACCCAAACCCTTCAACTAGGTGTTATGGTCAAAATGGAGTTCTATCACCTCCTAGAGAGTAAAAAAAGATGAAGAGACCCAAAGAACAACTAGGCATCATGTTTGAGTATCAATAACCTATTATAATTTTCAATCTATGAATGGTAATTTCATGTGTTTATGTACAAAAACTCGGATTGGGTTGACTATAGACCAGAGAGTTAAAAAATGTGACTGAACAATAAACTAAAGCAATCAAATATACCCCTTAGCATGTATAGTAAGTAACAAATAATGGAAACACCTTCATCCCTTTCATCTTCATCATCATCATCATCATCCTCACCTTCATCATCATCATCACCATCAACATCATCAACATCATCCTCATCATCCTCATCATCATCTTGACCTTCATCATCATCATCACCATCAACATCATCAACATCATCCTCATCATCCTCATCATCATCCTCACCTTCATCATCATCATCACCATCAACATCATGCTCACCATCATCATCATCCTCACCATCACCATCAACATGATCACCATCAACATCACGAACATCATCATCATCATTCTCATAAT
>LPNX010902298.1:22729-47706 GCA_001517045.1 Pseudotsuga menziesii | reverse complement strand
CATCATCACCATCAACATCATGGACATCATCATCATCATCCTCACCATCACCATCAACATCATCTTCATCACCTTCATCATCATCATCATCATCATACTCAAAATCATCACCATCACCATCAACATCATCTTCATCACCTCCATCATCATCATCATCATCATCCTCATCCTCATCCTCATCATCCTCATCCTCATCATCACCTTCATCATCATCATCACCATCAACATCATCTTCATCACCTCCATCATCATCATCATCATCATCCTCATCCTCATCCTCATCATCCTCATCCTCATCATCACCTTCATCATTATCATCATCATCAGCCTCATCATCATCATCATCATCATCATCATCATCACCTTCATCATCATCATCATCATCATCCTCACCTTCATCATCATCATCACCATCAACATCATCACCATCACCATAAACATCATCTTCATCATCATCATCATCATCATCATCCTCATCCTCATCCTCATCATCTCCAACAACATCATGAACATCATGAACATCATCCTCATCATCACCATCAACATCATCACCATCAACATCATGAACATCATCATCATCATCATCGACATCCTCATCATCATCACCGTCAACATCATGGACATCATCATCATTCATCATTATGAGTAATAGGGTTCTTTCATTCCTTCAATAATATAATATCTATTATGTGATAATTCCCTTTAGACAATGACATTTTGTAGGGAAAAGCATGCAACATGTGTAAGTAAACACAAAGTATATGTGGGTGGAAGTAATATTTTTCCTTTTCCCAGTACCCTAAAGAAAAATCTCGAGAGTGTAACCCTTAACCTAATAAGTTCTATAATATGCATGGTGTAGGTTTATATCTATAAACAAAAGCTATATTAAAGCAAAACCAATGTTTTTAACTCAAAAATTAAATTATACTGTTGATGCAACATGTTAACACTAGTACATGTGTATATTTTTTCCAAGATGCCACTTGGCATGCATGGACTCTAACGCACCGTATTTTTACTTAGGCATGTTTATTAGCCAGACTTGCTAGGGTTTCGCTTAGATCGATGCTCGGGCCTCCGATCGATGAACCGTCGGTTCCCTTGGATTCGTGACGTGGGATTTTAGCTAGGGGGGGCCTCTTCCTCCTGTCCATTGCCCGATGCCCTCCGTCTATGGTGGTTTCTTAAGATAGGGTTTCGCTCAGTAGGGGACAATGTAGTCACACCAACGAGGGCCAAAGATGGAAATCCACGGATGGTGTGGGTGCGTTTGGCATTGCCATATTTCCCATGCCCAAACACACTAGAAGAAGTTGACAGAATTCAAAATTGCCGCTCCATGAGGTTTTTTGCACACCGGGCCCAAGTCCACTAGGTGTCCCTGAACGGTATCTGGAGGTGAGCTGCAACTCGCCATAGATCGATGCTCGGGCCCCCGATCGACGAACCATCGATTCCGTTCGATTCATGACGTGGGATTTTAGCTAGGGGGGGGGGCTCTCCCTCCTGTCCATGGCCCGGTTCCCTCCGTCTACAGTCGTTTCTGGAGCTAGGGTTTCGCTTAGTAGGGAACAATGCAGTTACACCAACGAGGGCCAAAGCTGGAAAGCCACGGATGGTGGGGGTGCGGTTGGAATTTCCATATTTCCCATGCCCAAACACACTAGCAGGACTTGACAGAATTCAAAATTTCCGCTCCGTGAGGATTTTTGCGCACCGGGCCCAAGTCCACCAGGTGTCCCTGAACGGTATCTGGAGGTGACCTACAACTCGCCATAGATCGATGCTCGGGCCTCCGTTCGAAGAATCGTCAATTTTTTTGGATTCGTGACGCGGGATTTTAGCTAGGAGGGGCCCTCTCCCTCCTGTCCATTGCCAGGTGACCTCTGTTTACGGTGGTTTCTGGAGCTAGGGTTTCGCTCAGTAGGGGACAATGCAGTCACGCCAACGAGGGCCAAAGCTAGAAAGCGACGGATGGTGGGGGTGCGGTTGGCATTGCCATATTTCCCATACCCAAACACACTAGCAAGAGTTGATAGAATTCATAATTGCAGCTCCGTGAGGTTTTTCGCGCACCGGTCCCAAGTCCACCAGGTGTCCCTGAATGGTATCTGGAGGTGACCTGCAACTCGCCATAGATCGACGCTCAGGCCTTCGATCGATGAACCGTCGATTCCGTTGGATTCGTGACGTGGGATTTTATCCAGGGGGGGGTGCCTCTCCCTCCTGTCCATTGCCCAATGCCCTTTGTCTAAGACATTAATAATGCAAAAAATCACCACATATGACTTCATAGGCATCCAAAGACATTAATAATGCAAAAAATCACCACATATGACTTCATAGGGTACATGTGGTGGTATATAAATCCATGAACAATACCTCAAAGCACCAAACATGACTTCACACGAGTATCTATGGAACTATGTATCTAGGTTTTTTCACCTTGGTGCCTTAGACATGGTCACTGGAGGAGACATGAACTTTAGGATGTAAATCAATCTTCTATCCATCTATGGATAAGTAGATTGCCTCCAACAACCACACATGGAATGTTGAGAGTACCATTAGCCTATGATTGAGGATGTCAGTTCCATTACGTAGTTTTAAGCATTATGTATAGGTTTCCTAAGGCCTTAGTAATGGAATTCCAAGGAAGAATATCATTCCTTTTTCCCTAAAGAAACCATTAAAGCACCTAGAGCCATGAACAAAGCCTCAAAGCAAAACTCATAATGTTGCATGGGTATCCATTATCCTATGTATCCCACTATTATGGTCTTATGGCCTTGGAAACGGTCAATGGAGGAGACCTAAACCTCGATCCCTAAAGGAATATTTTATCCATGTAGGGACAAGAAGGTATCCTCCACCAACAACATGTGGCCTCCTTAGATTATCATTGGACCATGAATTATAATGTTTGTACCATTAGGTGGATTTTCGAAATGGATTTTTGAAATATCTACATGTATTAGGGCCCTAGGAATGTATTTCCAAGGAAGAACACCATGCATTTATCCCTAAAGAAACCATTGAGCCATCGAGAGCCATGAATAATGCCTTGAAGAAACAAGCATGATAGTGTGATGGTATCCATGGAACTATGTATCCATGTCTTGTATATTGGGTCCTTGGATGATTTTCAACAATAATATTGACTATAATATTGAGTATCCTTGATATTTGACTATAATATTGATGCCATTATAATGTTGTCAACACTAGGCATGATTGTTGCCACTTTGCACATGGGTTAAGCAAGAATCCAACACTAGCTAATTCATATGATCATAACACAAGAAAAAACCCTAAATCATCCACTTTAAGAAGACATTCTTTAGATTTGCCTTAGGCATGTTTATGAGCCAGAATTGCTAGGGTTTCGCTTAGATCGATGCTCGGGCCTCCGATCGATGAACCGTCGATTCCGTTGGATTCGTGACGTGGGATTTTAGTTAGAGGGGGACCTCTCCCTAATGTCCATTTCCCGATGCCCTCCGTCTATGGTGGTTTCTGAAGCTAGGATCTCTCTTAGTAGGGGACAATGCAGTCACGCCAACGAGGGCCAAAGCTGGAAATCCACGGATGTTGGGGGTGCGGTTGGCATTGCCATATTTCCCATGCCCAAACACACTAGCAGCAGTTGACAGAATTCAAAATTGCCGCTCTATGAGGTTTTTTGCGCACCGGGCCCAAGTCCACTAGGGTTCCCTGAACGGTATCTGGAGGTGAGCTACAACTCGCCATAGATCAATGCTTGGGCCTCCGATAAATGAACCGTCGATTCCATTGGATTCATGACGTGGGATTTTAGCTAGGGGGGGCCTCTCCCTCCTGTCCATTTCCCGATGCCCTACGTCTACGGTGGTTTCTGAAGCTAGGGTTTCACTTAGTAGGGGATAATGCAGTGACGCCAATGAGGGCTAAAGCTGGAAAGCCATGGATGGTGGGGGTGCGGTTGGCATTTCCATATTTCCCATGCCCAAACACACTAGCAGGAGTTGACAGAATTCAAAATTGCCGCTCCGAGGGGTTTTTTGCACACCGGGCCCAAGTCCACTAGGTGTCCCTGAACAGTAACTGGAGGTGAGCTGCAACTCGCCATAGATTGATGCTTGGGCCTCCGATCGATGAAACGTCGATTCCGTTGGATTCGTAACGTGGGATTTCAGCTAGGGGGGGGCCTCTCCCTCCTGTCCATTGCCCGATGCCCTCCATCTATGGTGGTTTCTGAAGCTAGGGTTTCGCTCAGTAGGGGACAATGCAGTCACACAAACGAGGTCCAAAGCTAGAAAGCCATGGATGGTGGGGGTGTGGTTGGCATTGCCATATTTCCCATGCCCAAACACACTAGCAGAAGTTGTCAGAATTCAAAATTCAAAGCTAGGGTTTCTCATAACTAGAGGCATAATTCAACTTTTAGATCCCTCGGGGTTGAGGAAAAATTACTTGATGTATTTCTACATATTAGATGGTGTATTTCACCTTTGAGGAGGGATTTGGAGTAAAAATATTTTGTTCAAGGAATTTTCTACATTTTAATAAGAAAGATCTTTGCTTGAGGAGACACCATGTGGAACTTTTGACATGGTCAAACTCTCAAATGAAGAATAAATGTGTGCTTTAATAGGATCTCACGAGTTAGACATATGAGAATTAGCAATGTGGACCTATTCAAGGAATTTTATCCAACCATAAGGAAAATATTAAGGGAGTGCTCCTCCTTACGAGGAATATAGGGATTTCTAAAGAAATAGTATACTATGGGAGAGTTGTTCGAGGTGAATGCTATAAAAGGAGATCGTTCTTATTTTTTCAAGTCATGTTTGGAAGAGGGAATCATCTCATTCATACAACAGCTCAGACTTTGTCAACAAGAGTTTGGATCAGTTTGGTTCAGTTTGGATTAGTGGCAACAATCTTATACAACCATTATCCTACAAGATCTTTCTTGGAATGTGTGCCCTAGAGGCATGTTCAAACTGATGTAAAGTCTGCTTATTATCTGCTCATGTACAAAGTTCCTTTAATGCCGAGTTCTCAATCTTTGGATTCTATTGTAGTTCCTTTAATGCTGAGTGATTAGTCATTGGGTGCATGAGGTTTGTTGAATAGTGTTGTTGGTTGTTGATGAAATGTAAAGCATGTATTGCACTTAGTTTTATTAAATTACACTTGAGCATTGACTTAACTTGTAATTTAATGAATCTAAACTCACAATTTTTAATTAGATATATCCAATTGGTGTGCAAGTAGTGAGTTCATTGAAACCTTGAAATACATTGTATTGCACTTATATTTATTAAATTACATGAGCAAGAACTTTGACTTTAGTGTGCATGTATTGAGATCATTGAAACCTTTAAATATAATAGTTTTTTCTTTTGACATAGTGCATTCATGAGTAATAGATAATCCTCACAAATCAATACAATAGATTGACACAAGAACATGTGGAAACCAAAGAACAAATTCGAAGTGAAATGTATATTGCCTCCTAAGAAAGCTTTTTCCTATAGACACATGATTATGATTGGAATGTTTTCTGGATTATCAAGAATGGGAGTGAATGTACATTTTTGTCATTACGTAGTTTATTGTAGTTGTGCATTGTTCTCAAATTTATAACTGATATCTCCATACAATCGTAAAATCTATAAAAAACGGGGAACATTACACATAGAAACATTCTTCGCCACACATGTATAATCACACTTAAAGACTAAACCATGAATATCTCAAGAGCCTTGATATGAAATATTTTTTATACCATGAAAGTTATAATACAAAAATATAAGGCCTAGATCTATGGCATGTCAATGTACATGTATCAAAAACATATTTGATGTACATGTGCAAACAGAAGTACATCTGTCCTGGATCGGGCCCCTATACTCTAACTCCGGACTGTACATAAAAATACAAATTTGTCCTCGACTAACACATAAAAATTCTAACTTTCTCTTGTTTTTCCTGGACCCTGATGCTCTTCGGCTCCATCGACGACCACTGTGCATCTCTGGCGACTACAAATCAATGACAATATTTCTTGATTAGGCAACTAAGCTAGTACTGTCCATCAATAACAAAGTTTGAAAATTTAAAATATGACTCAATTGTAAATTAAACAAAGACTCACTGCATTCGTCGGGGGTATAGGTGCCTGTGGTGTTGAGGGTGTAGGTGCCTCTGGTGTACTCGACCTTGCAGCGAGCCTCCTTGCCATGCTTGGCTGCAAATAAAACAAAATATGTCAATTATCTCAAGAATTATCAACATGTACATGAATGAGAAAGTATTAATCAATTATGTAAAAAATGAATATTTCACCGAAAAAACCATTTCTAGGAGATGCTGTTGGTGCTCTTTAGTAGTAAGAGGAGCCGTAGGTTGAACATCAACCTCAGTTGCATGCACTAATGGACCAGGGTATGGCTACATTCACCAAATGATTAAATAGTTAGACATCGTGCATGTCAAGAAACAATACAAATGAAATGTACAATTACAAATATTCAAGTAGATGTACCTCACTGTGACTTATCCTTATTGTAGATGCGGCATTGACAGCGGCATCAAAAATCCCACCAAGGTCTGGCATGGATAACTCTACATGTTGATGCTATAAACATGTGAAAATAACATTAAGAAAAACCACTTGTGAAGTGAATACATAGCTAACCAACAACTGCCATCAGAAGTGTGTACATTACCGTGGGATGAGTAGGTTGATCCTCATGCACAGCCGCTCTGTTAAAGGAAGAGGGACCTCGTCTGGTGTAAACAACCCCCTTATCTATGTTTGGACTACTAGGAGATCTAAACCAAAGAGGTGGTGCAGGGATCTGTGATGACGTCTGCATTCATAAAGTGTTTCCATAGTTAGACATGGATTTGAATGTATGGAATAATATGTACTGAAAAAATAACATGTTGTAATATACTTACCCCTTCCTGGGACATATCTCCACCACGGGAGTGACCGCTTCCATCAATTTGGTGCTCCTCTTCAGATGCGTCTAGCATCTGCAAGTTTAAAAATTATATTTACATTAGCGATCTCTATAAAGGAGTGTACATTAAGAAATTTAAATAATTCGAACAAGATTCAATCATAACCCATGTACTTACATTCTTTAAGTAGTCATAAATACCACCTTCGACTATGTCGTTGATATCTTCATCTTCAGCATCATGTTCTAAGTGGGCTTCCTGCAACTTCAAAAATTGTAAATATTAGACATTTCAATAAATTAATCAAGACTAAGACATGCATTAACAAAATTATACATGTAATAACAAAATGACAAGTGTTTAAATATTACCTCAACTGTGGTTCTCTGGGTCTCGGGTACAACCACACCGGGTGCAGTACCACCCCCATGAGAGGCATTAAACTCCTGCAAGAGTAAATATTGCATATATATTACAAATATTTTAATATGTTAGATATAGTATGGAACAATTAAAAATTGAGTTCAATAGCAGAGTTTTAAAAAAAAGTCCTTACCTGACCACCAGTCATCGTACTGACACCATGTCTTGGTCCAAGACCATAACAGGGTCCCCCACACGATGTGCAGACGTGCGGCTGGCTCTAAGGCACATCGGATGTCAGTCTATCCCCACCAACAAGTGTCCCTCCACCACCAGAAGCTGGTGGTTGTACACCAGCAAAGGAAGAGGGCGCTCTCTGGTCAATAGTGGCCGTGTGTCGAGAGACCATCTCAGCTAGAGTAAAAAATGCATCCTGTGTCTGGGAAATCATTTCATGTGTAGGAGGGATTCCTGCCCTCGGTAGCTGGGCACGGGGTGCAGGTATTTGTGGATTGGAATCTCTATGCCTAGCATGGGGTCGATGTTGGGGCATTCCCCTACCAACTCCCTGGAAGCCCAACATGTCAAAATAGTTGACATGTTTCCCCATCACAAACTCTGCATACAATTTTCGGAGGAAGTACATCGGTACTTCCCTATTGTTGCGAGGGGCGATGTCAAAAACCATGTACCACCTATCCATCCAGTTGTCTTTGATGGGTGGAAAAGTGAACCACTCAATAGAAATATGTTCCCTACCAATCTCTGGGATGTTATCCGTCCCAGACACTCTAAACAATGAATAGATGGCTTGTTTTGTTATTTTTAGCTTTTTTACCTCATTGTAACTCAAGCCATCAGCATACTGTTGCCTTTCTCTCTCCCTATAAGATGCAATGCTATACAATGCATCATTCGATCTTGTGATTGTATCAACAATAGATAATAATGAATCTGACAGGGAGCGGTGGAGCTCATCTCCACGCCTCCAAGCTGAACCTATCTCTCTCAAATGGCCAATGAACCTCAGTATCTCTGCGTTGTTACGATCCATAGTAGCCACTGCAATCATAAATACAAATAAAATATCATTAGAAATATAAACACATGATATAATGACATATATAAGAACTGAAAACTGTATAACTATTGACATATAAACTAAATCTATCATGTAAATTTAAATATTGATCTTGAATTTTACAGTAAAGAATAGGTAGCATAAGCTATTTAGAGTGTTAGTCTATTCATATAAGCTATTTATTGTTAATGAGAGGGGCTATTGTTGAATGAAGTTGGTAATCAATTTCTAAGCCATTTATTAATAATGAAGATTATTATCATTTTAATGAGGGTGATATTCAACAAATATGTAGCAGCTATGATGAGGGTGAATTTCTAACCCATCCTTATTTATTAGTGATCATTAGTCTCTCATGAGGTAAGAACAAGATGAGTTAACCTGGTCTCAATCATTAAACTATGCCTACACCGAATAAAAACTTAAAGGGCATGTGGAATCATGACACCCTTGGTATCAAATATGATTACGAAACATCCATAAAAAAAGGCATATGTATTTCATTCATTATGAAGAAAATTTGAAGAAAATGAATATGTATTGTTGATTGCCATATAAGTGATGTATGATTTAAATGTTTAGGTAGTATAAATAAGAAATAGGAGTACAATCGAAAGTTGTGCCTAGAATATGAACTAAATATTTTTTATTTAGAAATGACTCACACAAGTGCACACATATCATAAGGAGAAGAAAACTGAACCCAAAAAACATATGAAAATAAGAAAGTGTGTAGAAGTGGGTCAATGAAATAGAATGAAGTTGATGAATAATATTTATTTGGAATTTAAAAAAAAATCACTTGTGCATGTAGTGTCACATGGGTGGGTGAATAGTATAAAAATATGTAATAAATTAGTATTTCTATATTCATTTGAGAAATGCCTTTAGCTAAAGAGATTATAAAAGAAAGGCTTGATCTCGACAGATCATATATTTGCACCTTAAACTTGGATGATTGTTGTAGTGCCAATATTTTTTGGTGAATTGTTGATGAATTTGGTCTAAATGTTGAGTTATTATTGAGAGGTGAGGTTCCTATCAGTATTCATGAATATCCATTCATATGAGTGAAGATTTTACCACATTGATATTTCAATTTATGGCAGCCTAGAAACCACTGGTTACACTCTTCCCATGAATCATTTCATCTACAGTAGCAAAATCTTGAACTTCTTCTCCACATGAAGACCCATGACTATATACTATCAAGAGAATGATGATGGAATACAAAAGTGGAAAGCATGAGGGTAGTAGAAATCATGGAAAGATGTATACATGTATTTCCCTTGATGATGGCATTGTCAAAACAAACTTATTATTCTTGTGGGATGAGTATGGAAGTTGTTATACTGACATTGCTCTAATTTTGAAAGCAATTGAGTTAGAATATAGGAGGTTGGGTCTTTGTTGTGTCAAGCTCTTATGAAGAGGGACACAGATATGTAGCAAAATATGGAGTCATGAATCCCTAACGTAGGGACCTCTCAAACCCATGACAACGAATATGTTAAAATGTTTAATTTATATTGGCAAATGAATTCATTGTTCAAGAACTTGCTGTTAGATAGTAGAGAACCGGGCATTAAGATGGAATTTTACAATAAATTGATGTAGAAAATGAAAAAAACATGACAAAAATTGAAGAAATTACCTCACAAAGGGAAGGTTAAAATTCAAATGTGGAGATGGTGGGTTCAAGCACACCCAAAATCGCGTATGCAAAGTCGAGGTTTCGTCTTCGTTTGTCCAATAGCTGTGCCAAAAATGAGAAATGGACGGCCTCGGCCGGTTTAAAAATAAAAAATAGGCTTTAAGCATCGCGTGCGCGTTTTAGCAAGGGAAATCGCACACGAGATTTCCTTTGCTAAAACGCGCACGCGATTTTGCTTCCTAGCCTAGTTGGCATGACCATTGCCAGCCTTGGGACTAGGCTTGGCAGGTTCGGTGTTGCTTGGGTTGATTTCTTTTTTTTGAATCAAGAGTGAATGACTTCACTCCACCATTGCATCTAAAGGGTCCATCAACTTCTTGCACACACCCTGTAGTATGGCTATGTGGTTCACTAAAGTCTACCATCATTAACTATAGTCAAATTAAACTGAACCATGGTTCACCAAAGTCAACCATGATTAACTACTTCATTACTACAAGAAGACAAATGTTAGAGAAATAGTTTAGAATCTTATCCAATTTTGATTAAAGAGAACCACGAATCAACTCCTTCTAGACACCATTATCACTCTTCCTCCAAACGAAGAAGCAAACACAATTTAGTAATTACTTATGCATTTGAGTTGAAATAAATTTTGAAAATTTAAACCAACTGAACTAAGAGTGGCATATATGGTTAAAGGCATGCAAGATAGAGTGAATATTGGTCCTTTTATTCTCCACAAATAACGAGCAAGGATCATGCCATTTGGCGGCCAATAAACACTCATAAAACCATATTTTCCATTTTGGTCTATAGTTTCGAATGTATTAATGGGTTGAAAAGGGGAGTGCATATCATAAAGACTTGCTAAGTAGAAAATATTGTGTGCTTTGTTCTCAAGATTTTATTTTTGATAAGTTATGATTTAACATGGGAAAATTATGTTAGGTAACCTCATTAACGCGAGTTACATAACCTGACTAATGTGACAAATATATTTTATGTGACCTCACTAATGTGACAAACTTGACAACATCTCCTTCTTACTAGTTTGTAAGTACCTAACTACTCTAGATACAATTAATCTTTATTAAATATTCAATATTTATACCTCCACATTAACATACCTCATATTTCACTTCATGGTTGTACATGTTAGTCTCTCTAGTTGAATCTCTTGATAATTTCCATCAGCCAACAAAATATGTAGTAGAGTGTCTTCCATAGATACACATCCTCATCATTGTATATATGGAAAGGTTGTCTCAAATTGCACATGCATTTTGAGGACTAACAGGTCCAATGTGGTCAATGAGTTCTACTTGAGGCTATTCTTTGATGTTCAAGGTGATTTTTTATGCACTTCTTCACCACACTAGAAGGATGCCTTCCTTATGACTCTTTTACTTGCTTCTATTTTTATAGATTTTGATTATACAATTCCATGCTCATTATAAGAGATGGAGAGGTGATTGAGATCATTATCGATTCTTTCTTGAGTCCATTCACTCCACTGGCATACTTCTCACTTTATAATACCTTTCATGTCAAATTGATGAAGTGAATTTTTGCGTGTTGGAAGTGTCACCCATGTTATTCAATGTGACTATCCCATAGCATTGTGTGAGTAAAGTGTTGAAGAACTCTATAAAAAAGATAACAAACTTTTGGTGGCTAATTCATGTTCATATGTGCACTTGATTTTAATTGATGTGGAATTTTCTTAATTGGTTCACCTCATACATATACCATTTGTAGTCAATTCTCTCTTCTTATTTGAACCCATACTCATCCCAATTAAGGTGTGCATCAAAAACAATTAACAGGAATTAATTTGTTGGTTTTTGATTTTTCACTTATAGATGTGCGACTTTTAATTCCAATGTCACAAACCTATAAATCCCCCCCCCCCCCACACACACAAAAAAAAAAAAAATCATTATATTTTTTAACCAACTAAATATTGTCACATGTATAATTCATCATACAATGAAGAGATCGTCATTATGTGTAAAATAAATTTTAATTGATTCTTACTTGAATTGGACATGTTATACTTCAATAAGGTGTTTGCATATAGGTAAAACTGACCCTAACGCCACACCTAAAGCTCATGTTATTACTCCTTTTGATGCCTATTATACAATTTGGTTTCGCTAGTGGATGGTAGCCTAAAGGATAAGGTTTTTCCCTAGAAGCTACCTCTGAAATCAAGCAACTAAACCTAGTTCCAAAATACTATCAAGAGTTTAAATAAAGGGGTTTAGTGCAGCATAGTTTGGTGATGAAAAAGGTTATAATGTTTGTATTTTTTCTTGAAATGTAAGGACTTGGGGAGTATGGCGCTAACACCATAGTAGTGGTTTAACTTCGAACTTTGCATAAAAACTTTGAGTTTAATATAAATCTATTGAACCATACATTATGAGAAGATACAAGGTTATGGATATGCTTGCACTTGAGTTTGACCTTTGGCAATAACTCTCCCTTGTCTACGAGTTGAAACTGGAGCTCAAAATTTAATGGCAAGTTAAATGCATGTCCAAGATGAATCTCGGTCCCCAATGTGTCACAATATTAGGCGAGGTTTTTGGAAAGTGTTTAATAAAGTTTTAACATGTTTGAAAGTTTCACTAACAAGTTTGTTTTTGGTCTGCACTGTGTAGTTTTTTGTTCAATCCTATACCGAGATGGTTAATAGAATTACTTTTTTTTTTTTCTAAGGTATGTTTGAGATTTTTATGAGTGTTTATTGGCTTCCAAATGGCCTCATCCTTTGTCGTTATCTATGGAGAAGAAAAGGACCAATATTCACTATGTCTTCCATGCCTCTAGACATGTATGCCACTCCTAGTTCAATTGATTTAAATTTTCAAAATTTATTTCAACTCAAATGCATAAGTAATTACTAACTTGGGTTTGCTTCTTCGTTCGGAGGAAGAGTGATAATGGTGTCTAGAAGGAGTCGATCCCTGGTCATCTCTTTAATCAAACTTGGATAAGATTCTAAACTATGTCGCTAACATTTTTCTTCTTGTAGTAAAGAAGTAGTTAATTGTGGTTGATTTTGGTGAACCATGCTTCAATTTATTTTGACTATACTTAACGATGGTAGACTTTAGTGAACCACATAGCCATACTTCACAATAGAACATGAAACTGCTTGGTCAAGCATGCTTGACTGTAGTTTGCCCAAAGTCATCAATGGTTGACTTTAGAGACTAAAACTTGACTTTAGTTAATCAATGCTCACTTTGGTTAACCATAAATGACTTTAATAAACCATGAATATACACCATGGACATTATAAGAGACCATGGTAAATGGGCATGGATTGGTCACGGTTGATATATATCAACCAAATGAAACAATTTGACATAAACAATTCCCATAAAAACAAAATATGATATGTGGATATGAGACAACATTAAAGTCTTATTATTTTTTATTAAAATTAAGATATAAATAATTATTATTAAAAATATAAATAGTTAATATTTTCTAAATTTTTGTACAAAATATTAATATTAATCTTAAATTTAGGTTAATTTCATATCTATAATGTTATAAAAATGAAATTTAAAACATTCATCATTCTAATTTCATATATATAAACTAACTTAAAAGAAAAGAAAAATGGTATGAATTTAAAGGAATTTATATTATTTGATTTAATTTATTAAATATAATCTTGAATTGTATGAAGTTTTATTTATTAAATATAATACTATGTAATATAAGTTAAAATATTTTATATTTATTAGATATAACATTTTTATTTGTATGTAGTGATGTTTCTTTAGTATAAAATTTCAAGATTTCCATGTTGCAAAGGTATGTAGTGATGTTTTTTTTTAATGTCAAAACACAAGCACGTTCTTTAAGGTTAATGTCACATTGTGATGTTTATCAAGGGTTACATTGCATTGTGATTTTCATTGAGGGTTATGTTGCATTGCAACATTATTAAAGGGTTACACTACTTTGAAACAATACCCAAGATATGAGAAATTAATAACGTGACACTCGATATTTAGGAAATTTCATGTCGCATTGTGAACTATCACCGTGTGGCTTACTAAAGTCAACAGTGGTTAACCATGGTCAAGTAAAAGTAAACCATTGTTAACCAAAGTAAAATAAACACATAAATAATGTGGCATTTGGCGTTCATCAAGTGTTATGTCACATTGTGATGTTTATCAAGTGTTACATATGTCACATTGTGACATTTGTCAAGGGTTACGTTGCATTGCGATAATACCCAATATGTGACACAATAATAATGTGGCATTCGATGTTAAAGAAATTTCATGTCACATTGTGAAGAATGTCCATGTGTTCACTAAAGTAACAAAAGTTAGTCGTGATTAACTAAAGTCAAGCCTTAGTTGCTAAAGTCAACCATTGATGACTTTGGAAAAACTAAATTCAATCATGGTTGACCAAATTCAGCCATGGTTCGCTACAGTCTCTGATATATGCCGACACAACAAAAGATCTGGCACAATAAAAAAAAAATAGAAGCAAGTAAAAAAAATCTAACATGGAAAAATAGAAGCAAGTAAAAAAAAATCTTTAGGAAAGCATCTTTCTAGTGTGGTAAAGAAGTAAATCACCTTGAATATCAAAGAATAGCCTCAAGTAGAACTCATAGACCACATTGGGTCTATTACCCCTCAAAATGCATGTACATTTTGAGATAACCTTTCCATCTGTGCAATGATGATGATGTGTATCTGTGGAAGACGCTCCACTACATATTTTGTTGGCTCATGCTAATTATCAAGAGTTTCAACTAGAGGGAGTAACATGTACAACCATGTAGTGCAATATCACGTATGTTAATGTGGAGGTATACAAATAAAATATTTAATAAAGATTAATTGTATCTAGAGTAGCGAGGTACTTAAAAAGTAGTAAGAAAGAGATGTTGTCAAGTTTGTCACATTAGTCACGTCACATAAAACGTTTGTCACATTAGTGAGGTTATGTAACTCATGTTAATGAGGTTACCTAACATAACTTTCCCATCTTAAGTCATAACTTATCAAAAATAAAATTTTGAGAAAAAATAAAACAACATTTTCTTCCAAGCAAGTCTTTATGATAAGCACTGCTCTTTTGAACCCATTATTACATTGGAAACTATAGCCAAAAATGGAAAATATTACTAGTAACTATAGTTTAATGATACCTTTAAAAACTATCGTGTTTTGTAACTATTCAAATTTCCCGTCAATTTTATTGTGTGCATGTTAGGCAGTTTAAAATCACCAAGATGTGCATGGAATGCTCGATGAGGCATACAATGTACAATAAGATGCCACACTCTAAAGTAATTTCATGGATATTAAAGAGATATTTTAGCAATTATTTGTTAGAGCCATGGTAACTATTGGTGATAATGATCAAACTTTTATGCATCATGAATTATCTAAGACGATGTATTACACATAGCAACATTGAAGTTTCACTCTAATTAATAGCAGAAGATATGGAAATGAGTTAATCCTTACTCACTAATGTCAACCATCGTTGACTGTGGCCAAACTAATGTCCATGAGGGTTGACCAAAGTCAACTATGGTTCATTATAGTCTTCAATATATGTCAACGTGGCAAAGGATGCGACACATTAACAATGTGACATTTAGTTTTTATCAAGGGTTGTGTTCCATTACGATGTTCATGAAGGTTTATGTTGCATTACAACATCGGTCAAGGGTTATGCTGCATTGCAATGATGCCCAAAATTTAACTAAGTGTTATGTGACATTGCGACATTGCTGAAGGGTTATACCACATTGTGACAATGCCCAATGTATAGACGAGGCCCCTCATGGTACAAACATGTATAGAGGAGGCCCATCTCCTTTGAATCTCGACAAATCGAATTTCTCTAAATTCCTAAAATTTTAAAATTTATTGTGGGTCGAATTTACTGTAATTTGTCCAATACATATTTAGAATCCCAATAATATTTATTTTCTAATCCCAATAAAAATATGAAACAAAGCTGGATTTCATAGAAGGGCTCACCTACCATCCTTTATCGTTTAGGGATTGTGAATCGACCATATGTTAAGTCTTTGATAGCCTTGTTAAATATTTGATAGGCGTGAGTTCTTAGTGAGCAATTCTCCATAAATTTTGAGTTTAAGAAAATGGGATCTCCTAATTATGTCAATTATAATAATCAGCTAAAACCCCATCATCGCTCCACACCTCAATGGTTAGCCCAGCGTGTTGCGTGCTTCTCCTCTTTTGTCAACAATTCAGGGTTTGATTTCCACAGCCCGTAGATAATGGTTCATAGGGTGAAAAGGTAGAAATCAATAAAACCATAGGTAGTTATGATTTCGGGAAATAATGTTTTTGTAATTTGTTTATATTGCTTTATGAATAAATTTGTTGGGTTTTTTTAGGGATTCTACATATCTACATTCATTCCAAAAGTGACTCTCAATAATTTGTAATATCCCTCTCAAATGACTCTCAATAATTTGTAATTTCTAAATGTATTTATTCTCTAGTTAGGAGCTTAAGGCCAAGGCCCCACCTGCAGAACCTTGTATGTGATTACCTAAGTCATCGAGTTGGGTAGTCTAAAGACATAAGTGCAACTTCATATGGACAACCGAGTCCACTAGGAGGAGAGACTAGTGGTTGACAACACCTAGGGGGCCTAGTTCTTCATGACCTAATTGTTGTGGCATAGGGAATCTCGCTACAATGTTTATTGGTGGGTTTCGTAGTCACCAATTTGGGTAAGAGTGACACTAAAACCAGTATAAAACACATATATCACAAATATAATATGTGCAAATAACACACACACACTCACACACACACACACACACACACATATATTATCCATGGCTTAAAGTGGATAAAGAAATACAACCTATACAGGTAATTAGATATATGTATGAATATATATATATATATATATATATATATATATATCACGTATACATATTTGTGACAGAACGAGAATACCATATTAAAATGGGGTATTGAATTACCTTGCCTAACATACTGATCACGGAACCATTTCCGGCTTTATAGCCATAAATTTTGATGGTGTCATTTAAACTCCCTTGATTTTTGAGAGTTAATTTTACCATGAACAAACCAGCAATGATTGTGGAGACACTACGGGGCATGCATGAGCGTTGATAGAGGCGTTAGGGATTTCAGAAAGACTTATATATATTCCAGGTCGTGAGAAAAGGTAGAGGTTCCTTTTGGTCATGGAAAAGAAGAGAGAAAACTTAGCGCTCCCTACGAGGAACTATTTCTGGGTTCCAAGAAAAACCTCTGTGTTTTCTAGATTTGGATCTTTGTCTGTGACCTACACATTTATTTTGAATATTTTGAATCCTATTCGCATTGTTCTTATTTTTATGATTTATGGGAAATGCGCTGAGTATTTTACTTACAACATTCATATTACCTTTCCAAGTATACTTTATGAATGAATGTTGGACAGCTAGCTATGTTGTTATGGGATCTTGAACTGCAGCTCTATGTATGCCTTAGAAAAAATATCTAATCCCCTCACCACACATTACCCAAATTATCGTCGAAAACCCTAAATCCATTCACTTCCAGGCGTGAAACCAACCACCAATTGCGGTCCCTCCATCAAAGCAATTGTAGTGGGTCAGTTTCCTTTATGTAGCCTTTGCTGTATTTTGTGGTGGTAGTGTTTTATTCTACTAGATAGATATATGTGTGAAAATTGTTATAGTCGAGGTTCATTCCATTGGATAAATATATATGTTTTAATATAAATTTACATTAGGAGTCACTTAAGTTGTGGCCAATGAATGTTGATACATAGGATCATGCATGAAGCTGTGGCTGTCTTGGAGGCTGTGTCACTGGTGTTCAGGCTGCTTGAGTTGTGAGATCTTGATCGGTGAGATTGAATATCTATTCGTAGATGCACTATACACACTTGAACATCTCACTTGTTTTTTGTCAGTTTTTCTGGATGTTGAACATCTCACTCTATGTTTTATGTCATTTTTTCTGGTCGTTGTGGTTGTTGGGCGGCAGCAGTCCTGTGTCCCTAATGGAAGAGCCATAAAAACCTACTAAAATATCATAGGAAAAAAACCCACACCTATAGTAATAAACCACAGAGAGAAAATAATGATCGACAATCTTTGTAAAGATGTGTGATATTTGGTATATGCATTTTTTTCAGAATAAAAGTGTTGCATCACACTTCTCTATAATCCTACAACCAAAAGAACTGTTACACATTATCATCTTACCGACCACTTAGAAAAATACTAGCATTTCAGAGATGCAAACATAATACTTTCTCCATGATCTGTGTTGTACAGCTAGTGATCTCTAGGGTAAATAGAGTATAAGACAAAGAGGATCCCTTTGCTTTTAAAATGAATGATGAAAGAATTTCAACGTAGTCACTTCAGTCATTCTAACAAGTTATTGTTTTCCCTAATCAATAGATCAAGTTAGTGTTGTACTTGTTCCTTGATTTGGAGAAGGCACATCATAGAACGTAATATGTTTTCAATAGCTTGCATAGTGTAGAAAGATATGGACTTTTAACCTTTCAATAGCTTGTTTTGTTTGTATGCTACTTTTTCAATAATTTCTCCATTATCTGTGTTGTACAGATAGTGATCTCTGGGGTAACTAGTGTATAAGACAAAGAGGATCCCTCTTCTTTTTAAGATGAATGCTCATAGAATTTCAATGTAGTCATTCTAACAAGTTATTGTTTTCCCTAATTATTAAATTAGGTCCCACTTTGGGCTGACTGATATGCTTGATAAAATGCATTAAGTTTTCTCTTCCATGTTATACTGAAGGTAAAGTAATTTTGCAAACTCTCTCACAAGGTATTTCTAAGTATCAAGAGACTTCAAAATCAGTTTGGTTTATTTTAATTTAACTTACAGGATTCTTCGAGAACCGAAAGTTAAAAAGCATAGAAGAATGGGAGGTCGGACTTAATGCAACCTATCTACTAGCTAGAAGTTACCTTTACTATTTTAAGGCTTCTATGTACTTATTTGAGGGAGGATAATGAGGAATTATGTGAGCCTTAGAGATGCAGTAAGAATGAATAAATCCCAAATGTTTTGACGCTCCGTGGAAGATATTTTATTACACTCAAATAATGCAATTTACATACCCATATACTTCTTATGAACTTGTTCAAGGTGGCCCTCGAGTGTTATGAGTCCCTGTTGCCTAAAATCATGTGGAGTGTTATCATTCAAGGAAGTATTATGTACAATTTTGTGCCATGGAAACTTGAGGTAAGGAAAAGACCTTCAATAGGGAATTTGGTATTTTTAAAATGTCTCTCTGCAAAGAGACTTGAGGTAAGGAAAATGGCAATGTATGTGCCACGGCATTGTAAATTTCTCCTCTTCGATCGATCAATAAAAGGAACTAATAAACTTGATGGGCGTAGCCTCGTGGATGACGTGAACCACCGATCATGATGTCTCCTCTTTGTTTTTTGCTTTATGTTGCTTATGCAAGTACTACAATTGTTCTATGCTACATTTGCTAAATTTACGATAAGGCGTTAACTAAACAGATTTTATGGTTTTCTAAAGGAGGAACAAATTTACCCACCTGCCGCTCAACTCACAATGAGGTAGCTCAGGTATGTAACATTGTTTCAATAATGCTTCATAATGTGTTTGGGTCTTATATTATCATTCACAGATCTTATCTAGATGATCCTGTTGAGGGATTTTCTATTACTGTTTAAAGGCAAAGAAGATTGGTTACTCATGGTAAAGATGTAAACACATACTATTGTAGAATAAAGGTTGAAATTAATTGCATAGTGTTTGTAAAGACTCATGCTGATTTATATCCTAAATATTTTTTGAGATATTGATGTTCGATGCTTGTAATGGTCAATTTCGTTGATTTGTTTGGACATACTTTTTTGTAATGCCATGCAAAATATGCCACTAACATTATTGATTCATTATGTAGAACAGCGAAACAAAAATTTCACCTTTTTTCACACACAATTGACATTCAAGTATAAAGGGTCTCTTACAGTAAAGTCTTTGATAGCCTTGTGAAATATTTGATAGGCGTCAGTTCTTAGTGAGCAATTCTCTATAAATTTTGAGTTTAAGAAAACAGGATCTCCTAATTATGTCAATGACAATAATCAGCTAAAACCCATCATCGCTCCACACCTCAATGGCGAGCCCAGCATGGTGCACGCTTCTCGTCTTGTGTCAACCATTTACGGTTTGCTTTCAACGGCCTCTAGATAACGGTTCATAGGGTGAAAAGGTAGAAATGAATAAAACCGTAGGTAGTTATGGTTTCGGGAAATAATGTTTTTGTATTTTGTTTAGATTGTTTTATAAATGAATTTGCTGGTTTTTTTAGGGATTCTACAGATCTACATTCATTCCAAAAGTGGAGACCGTGTAATAAGTTATAACTAGCTTCAAACACTCAAGCGAGAATGAATGTTAATAGAAAAAACATTTTTCATTAAAAGGGCTCATCCAAGGAATTCTTTGCTTAACCTATCAACATAACCCTTAGCTAAAAAAAGTTATAGAATGACTTAAATTTGTCGAACCCTTAAATATTTCAGGAATTCTCTCCTTAACCTCTCAACATAACCCTTAGCTAAAAAAAAAGTTATAGAATCACTTAAATTTGATGATAGTATCTATCTACAATTCAATCCTGATATTACCAGCATGTAAACAAATTACCACTAATTATTATGATAGACCACTGGAACTGATTAAGAGGGCATTTTCAAACATACCTTTGAGTAATTCTTCATAACAATGAAGGTTTTCTACCAGAAATTTAAGCACCGCTATCAAAGTTGAGCTGATTTTTTCATGAACTGCAAATAAAAGCTGAAGTTGTTGTCTTTAATCTCTACTGGTGTGAGAGATTCACCTTTCTTGTCCACATTTGAGAGAAATAATGACAATAGACCATGTTCTAGGGAAGCCTCCCCTCCTCGAGTGCAAACTTCTGTCGTGAAGAACCCCGTCAATGGCATTAGCTGCATGTGTATCCTTGTTCTATAGTGTACAGGGGAGATCTATGAGAATCTGCAATAATCCTTTCAACAACACCAGAAAATGATGCAAAAGTATTGCCAACTCGTCATGATAGTCTTGCCAACTCATCATGATTTTTATATTTGGGCGTTGGGAAAAACCCTAAGCCGAGGCCATCCATGGACTTAAGGATTATTGATTATTGTGTATAATTATATGTTACATTATAATATATGTTTATCAAATGGTGAATCAAATTCAAATTTGTGAAAATAGGGATTATTGTGTATAATTATACTACATTATAGTATATCCTTATCAAATGGTGAATCAAATTCAAATTTGTGAAGAAAGGAATCACTCATCTCCCAAGGCTATATTAAAGGGTGACGCTAGGCTATCACTCCGTGGTGAATCAAATTCAAATTTTATATAACATTTACAAGTTTGGGAAGCCGTCCATTACCAATGTGGAGAAAACTGGAGAAAACTTTTTAGGAAATAAAGTAGTCGAAGAATTTGTTGCAAAAGCCGATCCAGCTTTTGTTAGAAAGAGAGGTTTGCAAATCAAGCTTTTTTGTTTTGGTTGGAGATAGACGTTTGCGGGTTCTCTATATTGTTATATTTCTATTGCAGCTGGCCCTTAGTGCGAGTCTATGTCTGTGGTAATGCCTCTCTTTGTCTTTTGTGTATGCGTTTATGTTGTGTTTTGGAGGATAGAAGATCTATCAATTTGAAATTGACAGATGGATGTTGACTCTAGACGCAATGGTGGTCTCTCTGTTTCCTTGGTTCGATCCTATATACTTTTGTGCTCTAATCGACTCATGGAGGTATCAGTCTCCTCTTCTCATTTTTTGGTTATTTTTCTTGAATTGGTCTGTTTTCTTGGGATGGCTTTTTTTATAACTATCTAAGGAGAATGATGCCGTGGAGTGTGATAAGAGAAAGATGCGGTGGAGTGTGATGATCTCAGACAATAAACGCTCACGACAGCCGATACTGATGCTGATGCTCGACGCAATGGAAGCCTCTCTATTTCCTCTATGCTATCTCCCAAATATATCTCTAGATTTAACTGCGTCTCCTATTGAGATTGCTTCCCCTTATTCAAATATCACCTATTTCACAGGTAACCTGTCGCAAGAAATTAAATTATTACAAATGTGCAGCAAAGGGTTTTGGATTAAATTGGACGAGGGCAAGGCTATCAATTATAATTGTAGCGACTGTCAATCAAGGAATGGGATTTGTGTTATTGTAAAGATGGAACTCATCCCAAGAATTGCTTATCCGGTAGGTGCTTTCTGTAATATCTGATATTTTTACATCAGATTTGGAAGTTATCATGCTCAGGAGCTCATACTCACTGAATTTAATACCCTTGATTGTGAAGAAACAGACGGAGGCACAGAAAAACTTATTATCATAGGTAATTAATTGTCCTTCTCAGATTTTCAAGTTAATATAATGATATTTAGCTACTTTGCTTACAAGCTAATATCAAGCTAATATCTATTTAGGGTGATTCAAATTTCAGGCAGTGCCATGGGAGGCCTGGCTGCACTTGTAGCTATGACAGTCCTGTTTGTATTATATATGTTTAGGAGAAAAAAGATTGCTTTTGCTACCCATAATAGTTGTATCAGTGGGAGATGGGCCATTTGCCAGTTTTCAGCTGGAGAGAACTGGAACAGGCCGCCAACTATTTCGACGAAAAGAGAGAATTAGGTTATGGGGGTTACGATAAGGTCCATCTGGAAAAAATTCAAGATGGGCGCAGTGTGGCAGTGAAGAGATTTCATGAGAGTAACTTGTAACAGAGTCGAAGAATTTATGAATGAGCTCAGAATTCTGTCATTGGCAGGCCGTTGTAACTCATGTCTTCGAATTGACTCATGCAGGTATTGCTCTTTTGCAGGAATATTGTTTATGGTAATCTCTTAGTTCAGAGAAATTGTTTAGACTTTTAGGAAACTTAACCAACATAGAGAATTTCTTTCTTGAAAAAGCGGATCCAGCTTTTGTTGGAGATATCCGTTAGGCTACTCGAGGTTATCCTTTACTTGGAGATACATGTTTGCAAATCCTGGTTTTATTGGAAATAGATCTTTTAGAGTTCTCTATATTGTTGTAGTATTTTATATTGGAAGCTTTTCATGTGTCTTTGTATTTGTGTCTTGCAGTGTATAACAGATGAGTAGGATATATGTGTTTTGAATTCGATATCCACATACACATGTTCATGCTCAAGGAAATGGCTGTTTCTCTTTGAATGACTTTTTTATGTGCTCAAATCCACTCATGGAGGTATCATTACGCTTCCTGATTGAACTGACTCATGGAGGTTTATTGGAGGTATTGATCTTTCACTCTACCATGCTCTGCTCTTTTTGATTGAATTGATTCATGGAGGTTTTATTTAAATGACTCTTGGCTTTTCTTGCAGGTATTACACTACCTTGTTCGGATTCCTTTGAATTGCTGTGATTCCTTTGGATGGCTTTGTTTGCAAGAATATCATTTCCTTTGCCTAGAAAGATGCAGTGAACTGGGATCAAGACAAAAACCAGGGGGCTGGTCACATGGAGATGATCTCAGACAATAAACAACTCACTATAGGCCTGTCCCTTTATCCCTATTATAATCTGTCCATTGTTTTTTAGTTAGTTTTTCAAAGCACAAGGAAAAAATAAATAATGATTTTTATTTTAATGTTATTTTAGTGTTACAATATTTACATTAACATTCAACATTCAATGTGTTTTTTATTTTTATTGTTACATTTGTATATACAATGATAAGTATGTAGAGATAAGTCATTAAAAAAAAAAAAGTTTGGTATAGATGTATTTTTTTTTTTCAAAAAAAATAAAGTCCAAATGCTATTGGCTCATCTTTTTACATTGGTGACATGCAATATTGTTAGATATGTTTTTTTTGTGCTTCTTAATTTCATTCATTCATTAATTTTCTTTTATTTTAAATCTATCTCATTTTTATTTTATTGTTATATTATTTTTAGTAATTAATAATAATAATAATAATAATCTATTTTTAAGGTCACCGCCAAGCGAGACACCAAATTGGTGTATGAGACCCCCTTGTTTGTGGGACAAGGGACCCCCCTCTGCCCAAAGATTTAACTGCTAAATTCTACGGAGGTGTACATACACTAACCCCCTCTGGATTTAAACCCGTGACCTCCTAAGAGGAAACACAAGCTCTTGACCATTAGGCCCACTCATGCTCTTAAAATTTATAAGAAATTAGGTTATACAACATTTATATTTAAATTATTTTATATTTATCTATATTTTTTTAATTTAATATGCAGAGTTTCTTTTTAGTATAAAATATTATACTTTAGATAATGATTGTATTTTAGATAATGATTGTATTTTGTTCAATTTGATTAATATATATGTTGATGGGAAGTAATGTTAAATTAGATGAGTATGTTAGGAGATGTTTACATTTATTAGATTTATATGTTATATGATGTGAGGTAATTTTTAGATGTTGTTAGGTGTTCTCATTACATGTTTAGATGTTATTACATGTTAGATGTTCTAATTATGATAGAGACTCTCTATATATGTATGTTAGATGATGTTAGGAAATTTAATATGTGTATGTTCCATGATGTTTATGTCTTAAATGTATATGTTAGATGATGTTTGTTAACTTTTAGATTTGGATGTTGGGTGATGTTAGATGATGTTATTACATGTGTATGATGACGATGTTAGATGATGGTATTACATGTGTATGATTAGGATGATAGATAATGTTTAAATGTTTGGTTAGATGATGTTTATGTTTGTTAAATGTGCATGGTGATGATGATGTTATTAAAT
>LPNX010902298.1:0-11780 GCA_001517045.1 Pseudotsuga menziesii | reverse complement strand
AGGTGGAGGCGAAGAGAGAGAGAGAGAGAGAGAGAGAGAGAGAGAGAGAGAGAGAGAAGGGGAGAGATATGGAATGAGAGTGAGTGAGTGAGACAAAGAGATAGAGGGAGGGAGGGAGAGGGAATTTCTTGAAAAATGGATCTTGCTTTTGTTGGAGACAACCATTATGTTAATCCATGTTATGATCATGTTGGAGATACATGTTTGGAAATCGTGCTTTTTCGAGTTCCCTATAAGGTTGATGTATTTTGTGTTGGAAGTTTTTCATGTGAGGCTATGTCTCTTTGTATTGTATTTGAATTTGTGTTTTGTAGTGTGTAACAGATGAGGAGGATATATGTGCTTTCAATTTGATATCTACAAAAATATTTTGATGCTTAAGGAAATGGAGGTCTCTCTTTGAATTACTTCTTTTTGTGCTCCAATCCACTCATGGAGATATCACTTGATTTCTTGATTGAACTGAATCATGGAGGGTTTTTTTTGCAAGTATTTCTCCGTCTCTCTAACCTGCTCTACTCTGCTTGATTGAATTGATTTATGGAGGTTTTATTCAAATAATGCATGGAGGTTTTTTGGGATGGATTTGTTTGCAAGAATATCATTTCCTTTTTGAAGTGGGATCAAGAGAAAAATATCGGGGTTGGTCACATACACATGGTCCAAGACAATAAAGGATTGGTGTGTCCCTCTACCTATTTAATACATGGTTCTTTTCTCATTTTTATGGTTAATAATCACTATTTCCTTGGTATTTCCTATTTATTGACCATTCGGATGTTTTTAATACCGATTTTCCCTAAGCAAAAAATTAGGGTTTCTAAAAATGTTTTTTCCATTACCTTTAGCGCTTCCCTCTATGGATCACCATCAATGTTTTTCATGTTTTAATTATCAATGATCTTCTACTTCCTTCCGGTATTGGCGTGAAAATAGTGAGTTGGGGCGTTGACGGTAGAAATAGATGTAGGTGATTGTGTGTGCCCCAACAAATTCTAATTGATTTGCACTTGGCAACACGTTGGAAAGACCGTGTCTATAATTCAACCTAATAGGAAAACCTTAATCCCTTTTTGGGAGTGAATTTAAATTCCATTAAGTTGGAAATAGATTTCCTTGGTTAACCTTTTAAGAGATGAGGGGATCCCATATTGTGAAGTATGGCTATGTGGTTCACTAAAGTCTACCATCGTTAACTATACTCAAATTAAACTAAATCATGGTTCACCAAAGTCAACCACGATTAACTAATTTTTTACTACAAGAAGTAAAATGTTAGTAGCATAGTTTAGAATCTTATCCAAGTTGTATTAAAAAGACGACTAGGGATTGACTCTTTCTAGACACCATTATTACTCTTCCTCCAAACGAAGAAGCAAACCGAGGTTAGTAATTACTTATGCCTTTGAGTTGAAATAAATTTTGAAAATTTAAATCAACCAAACTAAGAGTGGCATATGTGGTTAAAGGAATGGAAAACAAAGTGAATATTGGTCTCTTTCTTCTCCACAAATAACCAACAAGGATGAGGCCATTTGGTGGCCAATAAACACTAATAAAAATCTCAAAGATACCTCAGAAACAAAAATAAAAGTAATTCTATTAACCATCTCGGTATAGGATTGAACAAAAAACTGTACAACGCATTCATGGAAGGAAACGAAATTAGCAAAACAAACATGTTAATGAAACTTTAAGACATGTTAAAACTGTATTAAACCCTTTCCAAAACCCTCGCCTAATATTGTGACACATGGAGGATCGAGATTTATCTTGGACATGCATTTAACTTGTCATTAAATTCCTAGCTCTAATGTCAACTCGTAGGCAAGGGAGAGTTACTGCGAAAGGTCAACCTCAAGTGCAAGCATGTCCATAACCTTGTATCTCCTTGGAATGTATGCCTCAATAGATATATATTAACCTCTAATATTTTATAAGAAGATCGAAGTTAAACCACGACTATGGTGTTAGCACCATACTCCCCAAGTCCTTACATTTCAAGAAAAAAACAAACATTATAAATTTTTCATCATCGAACTATGCTGCGCTAAACCCCTTTATTTAAACTCTTGATAGTATTTTGGAACTATGTTTAGTTTCTAGATTTAGGAGGTATCTTCTAGAGAAAAACCTTATCCTTTAGGCTTATCAACCACTAGTGAAACCAAATTGTACAATAGGAATTCAAAGCACTAAGAACATCACCTTTAGGTGTGGCATTAGGGTCGTTTTTTACCCGCATGTAAACACCTTATTCAAGTATAACATGTCCAATTCAAGTAAAAATCATGGTATATGTATGAGGCGAACCAATTAAGAAAATTACACATCAATTGATCAAGTGCACGTATGAACATAAATTAGCCATAAAAAGGTAGTTATCTTTATTCTAGAGTTTTCAATACAAAGTCTCATGATATCAACTAGATAGAACAAGAACCAAAGGATAGAAACTATGATTTCTTGAACACTTTACTCACACAATGCTAGGGGATAGTCACATTGAATACCATGGGAGAGACTTCCAACATGCACAAATTCACTTGATAAATTTGACATGAAAGGTATTATAAAGTGAGAAGTATGTCAATGGAGTGAATGGAGTCAAGAAAGAATGGATAATGATCTCAATCACCTCTCCATCTCTTATAATGAGCATGCAATTGTATAATCAAAATCCATCAAAATAGAAGAAAGTAAAAAAAATCATAAGGAAGGCATCTTTCTAGTGTGGTGAAGAAGTGCATAAAAAATCACCTTGAACATCGAAGAATAGCCTCTAGTAGAACTCATAGATCACATTGGACCTGTTACTTGTCAAAATGCATGTGCAATTCGAGACAATCTTTTCATGTGTACATTGATGAGGATGTGTATTTATGGAAGACACTCTACTACATATTTTGTTGGCTGATGCAAATTATCAAGAGATTCAACTAGAGAGACTAACATGTACAACCATGTAGTGCAATATGAGGTATGTTAACGTGGAGGTATAAATATTGAATATTTAATAAAGATTAATTGTATCTAGAGTAGCGAGGTACTTACAAACTGGTAAGAAGGAGATGTTTTCAAGTTTGTCACATTAGTGAGGTCACATAAAATACGTTTGTCTCATTAGTTAGGTTATGTAACTCACGTTAATGAGGTTACCTAACATCATTTTCCCATGTTAAATCATGACTTATCAAAAATAAAATCTTGAGAACAAAGCAAAAAAGATTTTCTACTTAGCAAGTCTTTATGATATGCACTTCCCTTTTGAACCCATTAATACAGTGGAAACTATAGATCAAAATGGAAAATATTACTATTAACTATGGTTTAATGATACTTTTAAAAACTATCGGTTAATATGTTTTGTAAATATGTCAATTTTATTGTGTGCATGTTGGGCAATTGTACAGTGAGACACCACACAATAAAGTAATTTCATGAATATGAAGGAGATATTTTAGCAGTTATTTGTTAAAGGCATGGTGACTATTGGTGATAATGATCAAACTTTTATGAGTCATGAATTATCTAACTCAACGTATTACATAGAACCATTGATGTTTCAATGTAATGAATAGTAGAAGCTCTAAGAAATTGGATTTTCTTTAGGCTTAATAAATTCAAGCTTAAGATAAATCTTTATTAGTAATTAACATAATAACCTATTAGATATAAAGATGACCTATTTTAAAAAAAAATTATTAGTTATATCTTAGTGGATTCGCATAGAGTATACAGAGAAAGACATGGGGGTTCACACGATGTGACAAATTTTTTTTAACCCATTAATATATTGGAAACTATACAACAAAAGAGAAAATCTTACTTTTAACTAAACTGTGGGTACATTTATTTGGTAAATATGCAAATTTCCCATGTTAGCTAGGTGAAAATCACCAACATGTGCCAAGTAAAGTAATTTCACCCATATTAAGTAGATATTTGAGAAAATACTTGTTAAAGGCATGGTAAATATTGGTGATAATGAGAAAAATTTTCTTAACCTATCACCATGAAGATAGAAATGAACCTCACCTTTAACCTTAAGAAATTGGATATTCTCTAGATTTAATAAATTAAGTTTAAAACAAATATATACTAGTAATTAACATAATAACCTATCAACCTCAAGATATAATGGCTTGTCCCGGTATCTCTATATAATTATTTCATATAAAAGCCCTTGTCCTCAAATTTAAGGTTGCATTTGGTAGGGTTGGCTTTTAATTTGACTTTCTAACATTTTCTTTAAAGCCAATACTCCATTATAAATATGGGACATCCACGATCACAACTGTATGGAGAATAAGAATGATTTCCATTCCAACAAATTCAAAGTAAATTCAATGCCAAGGGACATTCGTGGCCCTCCTCATACAAATGTGTACAGAAGAGGCTCCTCTCCTTCGAATCTGGACAGATCGAATTTCTTTAGATTTCTAAAATTTTAAGATTTATTGTGGGTCGAATTTACTGTAATCTATCCAATACATTTTCAGAATCATAATAATATTTATTTTCTAATCCCAATCAAAATATGAAACAAAGCTTGATTTCATAGAAGGGCTCACCCTTTATTCTTTACGGGCTGTGAATCGACCATATGTAAAATCTTTGATAGCCTTGTGAAATCTTTGATAGGACTTAGTTCTTCGTGAGCAATTCTCCTAAATATGTCAATCATAATAATCAGCTAAAACCCCATCATCGCTCCACACCTCAACGGAATGGCGAGCCCAGCGTGCTATGGGCTTCTCCTCGTGTCAACCGTTCAAGTTTTGCTTTCCACTGCCCGTAGATAATGGTTCATAGGGTGAAAATGTAGAAATGAATAAAACAGTAGGTAGTTATGGTTTGAAGAAATAATGTTTTTGTAATTTGTTTAGATTTCTTTATGAATGAATATGCTGGTTTTTTTGGGGGGATTTTACAGATTACATTCATTCCCAAAGTAGAAACTATGTAATAAGATATAACTAGCTTCAAACACTCAAACAAGAAAGAATGTTAACAGAAAAATCCTTTTCCACTAAAAGGGCTTGTCCATAAAATATTTTAGGAATTCTCTCCTTAACCTCTCAACATAACCCTTAGCTAAAAAAAACTTATAGAATCACTTAAATTTAATGATAGTATCTATCTACAATCCAATCCTAATATTACGAGCATGTAAACAAATTACAACTAATTATTATGATAGACGAATTAAGAGGGCATTTTCTAACATACCTTTGAGTAATTCTTAGTGAAAGTTTTCTGCCAAAAATTTAAACAGTACTGTCAAAGTTGAGCTGCTTTTGTCATCAAGTGCAAATAAAAGGTGAAGATGTTGTCTTTAATCTCAACTTGTGTGACAGATTCACCTTTCTTGTAGACACTAGAGAGAAAGAAGGACAATAGATCTTGTTCTAGGGAAGCCTCCCCTCATGGAGTGCAAACTTTCTGTCTTGAAGAACCTAGTCAATGACATTAGCTGCATGTGTATCCTTGTTATATCGTGTACCAGGATATACATGTGTATTAGTGCAATAATCCTTTCAACAACAATGATAAAATGATGGGAAAGTCTTGCCAACTCGTCATGATTTTTTATGTTTGGGCGTTGAGCAAAACCCTAAGCCCAGGCCATCCATCGACATAGGAATTATTGTGTATAATGATATGTTACATTATAATATATACTTATAAAATGGTGAATCAAATTCAAAATTGTGAAAAAAAGGAAGCACTCATCTGGCAATGCTATTTAAAGGGTGACGCTGGGCTATCACCCCGTGCTTAATCAAATTCAAATTTTATATAAGTTTACAAGTTTTGGGAGATCGTCCATTACCAATGTGGAGAAAACCTTTTAGGAAATAAAGTGGTTGAAGAATTTGTTGCACAAGTCGATCCTGCTTTTGTTAGAAATAAACGTTTGCAAATCCATCTTTTTTGTTTTTGTTGGAGATAGTCATTTGCGGGTTCTCTATATTGTTATATTTCTATTGCAGCTGGCGCTTAGTGTGAGTCTATGTCTGTGGTGATGCCTCTCTTTTTCTTTTGTGTATGCGTTTATGTTGTGTTTTGGAGGAGAGATGTTCTGTCAATTTGAAATTTACAGACCGATGTCGACCCTGGACGCAATGGTGGTCTCTCTATTTATGTGAGAATGATGCGGTGGAGTGTGATGATATCAGACAATAAACGCTCAGGCCATGTGTTTTAAATTTGAAATTGGCATACTGATGCTGATGCTCGATGCAATGGAAGTCCCTCTATTTCCTCTATGCTATCTCCCAAATGCATCTCTAGATTTCACTGCCTCGCCTTTTGAGATTGCCTCCCCTTATTCCAATCTCACCTATTTCACAGGTAACCTGTGGTAAGAAATTAAATTATTACAAATGCGTAGCTAAGGGTTTTCGATTAAATGGGATGAGGGCAAGGCTATCAATGATAATTGTAGCTCCTGTCAATCAAGTAATGGGATCTGTGTTATTGTAAAGATGGAACTCATCCCAATAATTGCTTCACCCGTCCTCTCTGAAATTTTTACATCAGATTTGGAAGATTTCATGCTTAGGAGCTCGTACTCACTGAATTTAATACTCTTGATTGTGAAGAAACAGGCAGAGGCACAAAAAAACTTATTATCATGGGTAAGTAATGGTCCTTCTCAGATTTTCAAGTTAATATAATGATATTCAGCTACTTTGCTTACAATCTGATATCTATTTATGGTGAATCAAATTTCAGGCAGTGCCATAGGAGGCCTGGCTGCACTTGTAGCTAAGACAGTCCCGTTGGTATTATATATGTTCAGGAGAAAAAAGCTTGCTTTCGCTACCTAGAATGGTTGTGGGGATTTGGAGTTTGATCAGGCGGAGATGGGTCATTTGCTAGTTTTCAGCTATAGAGAACTGGAACAGGCGACTAACTATTTAGACGAAAAGAGAAAATTAGGCTATGGGGGTTACGGTAAGGTCCATTTGGGAAAAATTCAAGATGGGCGCAGTGTGGCAGTGAAGAGATTCCATGAGAGTAACTGTAACAGAGTCTAAGAATTTATGAATGAGCTTAGAATTCTGTCATCAGCAGGCCATTGTAACTTATGTGTTCCAATTGACTCATGCAGGTATTAATCTTTTGCAGGAATATTGTTTATCGTAATCTCTTAGCTCGGAGAAATTTTTTGGAATTTTAGGAAACTTAACCAACTTAGAGAATTTCTTGAAAAAGCGGATCCAGCTTTTGTTGGAGATATCCGTTAGGCTACTCGAGGTTATGCTTTCGTTGGAGATACATGTTTGCAAATCCTGGTTTTATTGGAAATAGACCTTTTAGAGTTCTCTGTATTGCTGTAGTATTTTGTATTGGAAGCTTTTCATGTGTCTTTGTCTTTGTGTTGATATTGTATTATATATGTGTTTGTGTCTTGTAGTGTATAACAGATGAGTAGGATATATGTGTTTTGAATTTGATATCCATTGACACATGTTGATGCTCAAGGAAATGGTCGATTCTTTTTTCATGACTTCTTTATGTGCTCAAATCCACTCATAGAGGTATCACTAGGCTTCTTGATTGAACTAACTTATGGAGGTTTCTTACAGGTATGAATCTTTCACTCTACCATGCTCTGCTCTTTTTAAATGAATTGATTCATGGATTTTTTATTGAAATGACTATGGGCTGTTTCTTGCACGTATTTAGAGAAAGATGGAGTGAAGTGGGATCAAGACAAAAATCAGGGGGCTAGTAACATGGAGATGATCTGAGACAATAAATTCCTCACTATAGGCCTGTCCCTTTATCCCTATTATAATCTCTCAATTGTATTTTAGTTAGTTTTTCAAAGCATAAGGAAAAAAGTAATGATGATTTTGTTGTAATGTTATTTTAGTGTTTACAATATTTAAGTTAACATTCAATGTGTTTTTTTATTTTTATTGAGATAAGTCATTAAAAAAAAAGGCTTGGTAAAGATCTATTTTATTTTTTTAATAAATTAATTTTAATAGAAATAAAAATTTTCAAAAAATTTAAGTCCAAATTGTTTTGGGTGCTCTTTTTACATTAGTGATATGCAATATTGTTAGATATGTTTTTTTGTCCTTCTTAATTTCATTCATTCATTCATTTTCTTTCATTTTAAATCTATCTCATTTTAATTTTATTGTTATATTATTGTTTGTAATTAAAATCACATTAAAATGTATAACAAATTAGTTTATACAACATTTATATTTAAAGTATTTTATATTTAACTATATTTTTTTAATTTAACATGTAGAGTTTCTTTTCCCTCTAAAATATTATACTTTAAAAAGTTGTTAATTAATGTTTTCGATGTTATGTCATGTTAGATACTAATTGTATTTTGTTCAATTTGATTAATATATATATGTTGATGCAAGGTAATGTTAAATTAGATGTGTATGATAGGAGATGTTTACATTTATTAGATTTATATGTTATATGATGTTAGGTAATTCTTAGATGATGTTAGATGTTGTCATTACATGTTAGATTTTCTAATTATGATCACGATTATGATAGAGAATGTTTATATATGTATGTTAGATGATGCTAGGAAATTTAATATGTGTATGTTCCATGATGTTTATATGTCTTAAATAGATATGTTAGATGATGTTAGTTAACTTTTAGAAGTGGATGTTGGGTGATGTTAGATGATGTTATTACATGTGTATGATGAGGATGTTAGATGATGGTATTACATGTGTATGATTAGGATGTTAAATCATGTTTATTTTTTGTTAGATGATGTTTATGTTTGTTAAATGTGCATGGTGATGATGATGTTAGGAAATTATTGTGTTTTGCTAGATGTAATTATTAGATTTGAATGTTGGATGCATATGTTACATGATGTTAGGTAATGCTCATATTAAGTTCAACCTGTATGCTAGATAATGCTATGAAATGTATTGATGCATATGTAAGATAATGCTAGGTAATTTATAGAGGTGTATGTTTGATGACGTTTGTTTATTAGAGAGAGAGATAATAGGGGGGATTAGGGGTAGGTGAATAAAGAGTATGGGATGGCGAGAAAGAGAGGGAGGGAGAGAAAGGGGATAGAGAGAGATAGGGAGGGAGGGAGAGAGAGAGGTAGAGAGAGAGAGTGAGAGTGAGAAAGTGAGGGAGGAAGGGGGGAGAGTGAGGAAGGGAGTAGGAGGGGGGAGAGTCAAAGAGCGAGTGGGAGAGGGAGAGAGAGAGAGAGAGAGAGTGATAGAGGGGGAGAGTGAGGGGGGAGGGGGAGAGAGATGGAGGGACGGAAGTAGGGAGAGGGAGAAGGAGAGCGGGAGAGAGAGGGAAAATGTAATATTCTCGTTAATGCCCATATGAGTGAGAAAGGGTAAAATTTTTCTTCTTTCGTTGTTACTGCAGAATGAGTCTATTCCTGTTAGTGTCATATTTTTATAAGGCATTTCAATTAGATTTGGAAATGTCAAAACTATCTGTAATGTAAAACAATCATTCAACCATTAGCAACCTTTATGTTTAAATCAAGCCATAAGGGGGCGTGTTCATTACAGGTAACAATTCTTAATTATGACTCATTCATATGGTTTCATGCTAGATAGTAATGTTTTAAGAGACTACTTATTTGTTCCACAAGGTCATTGTTGTCCCTTCTACATTCAACCTTATTTGCATTCATGAAGCTATACAACAAGAAAAGTCCACTTATCCATTGATTACTCATTTTAAACAGAAACATTATATGCAACTTATTATCTAGCAAAACACAATCTAAAAATCGAGATGACACACATAAATTGCATAGATAAAAGAAAAATAAGCCAAATATATGTGTTTCACCCAATTCTCTGGGCTACGTCCACCAAACAGTCATCACAAGCTGTGATATTTATTTTAATAAAGAGGGAATTACAATCAGCAACATCATGGTTGCCATACCTTTAGGCTATTCACATAAACTCTCTCACCGAGAGTACCTCTAAACTTTTACTCTTACAACTAAAACTCTTGGTCAAGAATGTGAACTCACGTGGGTCAACCGCCAATACTTTAAGAAAAACATAACACTGAAGGACTGTCGTACCCAGGTGATTTATTTGTTCACCCATTTGATCAACCTGGGTGTGTTATTTTAATAGTTTTAATCCTCTTAATATATGAGCTAAAATCCATAGATATACTATGAAATGGTTTTTCGCTCTTGTGCCATTGTGAAGTATCTTTACCCAACCTAAGTTTACTCTATATCTATATTTCATACCCTTAAGATACAGTAAGGATGGCATGGTTACAGATTTAAAATAATAGCACTGCAGTATGCACCACATACCTCAACAACGAGATCATATAGGAAATACTAAACTAACACTTGCCGATGACGAAACCATCTAGAGTTTAGTCAAAAGATCATCAGTAATGCTATGGGAAAACAAAATACCTTCTAGTTGATGTTTGACAAGAATATCAAATGAGCAACCAATGATACCCTAGTCGAATGTCCACTGTCAAACAAAATGCTATACAGAAACCAGCGAAGCTGCGAGAGGTGTTGAATAAGAAAAATAATTACCGGATTGGAAAGTAGTGTTCCCAGCCAAAGTGCTCCCAAGGGGAATCAATTTAATTCTCGGTCTTCCGAAGTCATAAGATATTTTTGGGCCAGTAGCTGATAATAATAATAGTAGTTTATATGCATTCTACCAAACAGATTAACTTGGATGACTTTGACCCACTATTAATAATAAATATCATAGCTTCTTGTGCCTCTCTGGATTTCACATAGTATCCAAAGTTATTCTAAGATATATTATCCTTAATACAATAAATAGATAAATAAAAATTGTTGTTTGATTTCCTGCCACCAAGATGCAGGCATCAAGCACTAGTAGTAATTGATATTGCTATGTCAGATTATAGTGAAATCAGAGCGTGATTATATAAAAATAACCTTCGAAAATAATGGAGGACATACGATATTTGTCTATACAACTCACGGAAGGCTACAACTTACTTTAAGGATTTGATGACCAAGAGTGCAAAAGATTTTTTTTTAGCAGCGAAGATGTCCTACTGTACGTATGTACTATAAAAAGGCTGTTGAGGATGCTGGCTATAGATTCTGGAATTTGTGGAAATCCCTTGATGTTAAGGTAGTCTAAAGCCATTGGGGGGATTAGCTCGCAGCCCATTAAGAACCCGTGAGAAGCTACACTCCATTGTTTGAGGAGAAGGGGTGATCTGTGTGCGTGGATGTTGCTTGAATCCCTTGACATGCTGAGTTATATTATACTTCATGCAGGTAATGAGGCCAAAACGCAAGGAATTTTTTGCATTTTTAAGGCTTCAACACCTTGGAAGGACGCACTGTTTATAGGGGGAATGAGGACAGGCCACACTTAATTTTACAGCAAAAAATGTGGACATGCCACACTAAAATTATGCCAGGGCCAGACAATAAAAAGGTGGAATATTCAATACAAAACAAGCATCGTGAGCTGCTACCTAAAGATAACATCATATGAAGTGAACATTAAATAAAAGAAGACAGACTTGAGTTTCCTTCTTCCCAGGCCCTAGTATAACGATGGAGGTAATCATACGTATTAGAAGACCACCGTAGCTTCTGATGATGAGTTCCCTTTGATTGAGTTACTTTCTATGAATTCAGGTATATGGTCTTGCCAGAGGAAAAAGGAATGGAATACTTAGCTTGTGTATATAGCTTGAAGATGACTTAATGGGCCGTGATGATTCAGAGAGCCAACCACAAGTCTGTGGAATGGTCT
>LPNX010902273.1:111210-169497 GCA_001517045.1 Pseudotsuga menziesii | reverse complement strand
CAGCTCCATATTCAGTCTCCATTGTTGATAATTTGCATGATCAATTGTTAATTGCTGTGAGTGAAATTAATCTACTGCAGGCCTGAATTTCTACAAATAATTTGTTGCATTTCGAATGTCATTCCATTCTACATTTCGATGAGCATCTACCACAGCTTGGGGGACCACTTCATAGCCATAGAAATACTTTACCTTTTTGGCCAGCGTAAGACCAATGGTACCAGTGCCACAAAACAAATCCAGAACTATCTCTGAGCTATCTCCTTTCAAATTTGTTGCTTCTTCAATTGATGTGTTTCCAACAGAAGTGTTTATATTGTTTACAATGCTCACCACTTCTGGAATATTATTAATAATTTTCCACACAATGGGTTGAAACAACTCTAGCTTGTAATATGATGTTACAAAATTTACCATTAGCGTTGACAATCCTGTTTGATCTCTTCCTGCTCTTAAAGTAAGATGTTTGAGGAATCCACTGTGAGTATGAACATCATAAGCTGATATATTTTATGCTGGATGCTGGAAACACTCCTGCACAATTGCTAGTACCTGATTTGCAATTTTATTTTGCAATAAATAGTTGTTGATGGGAAGGATCTTATCAAAGCAACCTGGCACATGTAGCCCCAAAGCAGATTTATCAGCATATAGACTATCTTGTCCACGTACAACCTCTCCAAGTCTCCAACTCTTTGTCCTAAATGAGAACTCCATCTTGTTCCTGTAGTGAAATTGAACATCACATGGTAAAATAGGATTCATATAGTCTACAAAGCCAAGTCCTTGAATGGGAAATATTCCTATATGAGTTATTAAATCGTGCACTTGTTGTTCCTTTTTCTGGACCTGTGCATCATATGCAATATTCTATGTCTTACAGCCTCCACAATCTGCTGCATGCTCACAAGGAGTTGCAACAGAATCATTATGAGGAGAGATCGTATTGAGCTTTTTGACCTCAATCCCGACTTGCTGTAAAGCCCTAATTTCCTTCACAAATAGGACTCTGTTGTGCAGATTGAAGATGGCAACCATTTTTCCTGAAGTTCTCATTGAACCCATCATTCTCACTTTTCAAGCCAACCACATCAGAGATATCATTCTCAGATGCAAGGCTAGATGACAGAGTGGACATCATGTCATCATTTTCCAGCTAGAGAGAAGGCAACAACCTAGAAATTATTGTACACACTTAAAATCTATTTTGTTTCTAGTAGTTCAATATATCCGGAGACTTTAAACAGTAGATTTAAAAAACACTTGCTTAAGCCAAATACAGCATGGTAATTTTTTCAGAGAAAGCCTCTCTGCACTAGATCATCTAGACAATAATAAGTTACCACATATTCCTGCCTTCTTACCTTTCTTCTCTCTATCATTACTGACAAAATAAGATAAATGCTTACTGATTCAGTATAAGGTAGGAATGAAAATGCAAAGGGTGTCTTTTTATCAAAAAATATTCTGCAATAGCCTCCCTCCTTTCAGTTATTCCTATTTCAGTCCTCTGCAAGAGAAACATCTATCTTTCAGAGTGGTGGCTGCAGGATGTGAAAAATTTCCTGATCTCTCATTCCATTTTCTGCAATCCTTTTCTCTATATATTTTTTCCACTTCTCTATCATGGAGCTTAATGCATTTGTCCCATCTTTTTTATCAAATTTGAACTCCCCAAATCTTGAGAAGCTCTCTAGCTCATCAGTTTGATCACAGTTCTCTGTTTCGCTTGCATACCCATCCTCTATCTCTTTTGACTGCCTATAATAATTTTGGTTAGCATGTGCTCTGCAATCCGTTGATGGGACTACATTTGCAGAATCAAATAAAGCTAACCGTGCTGTCTGCATTTCTGACTTCATACTTCTCTTGTCAAATAGAGCAAATTCTCCACTGTATAATTTCTGTGCTCCAAAGGGAGATATCACAAGGCTGTCCCCTAGAACTTCTGAAAGGTCACAATTAGAAGTTGTAACTTCATCAACACTGAACCCAACTGATGCCCTATATGCTTCAATCTGTTCTGCATCTGGTTTATTGGATTCCACTTGCCAATTATGTTGCCCATTTCCACCAGTATCGGAGAAAGCATTTATTTCTTGCGAAGAACTACACTGCTTTCCTCTAGACTGACATGCTTGTTGCAAATGGTCCAACTCTGCAGACATGGAGCGGGAATCTGTAGAATCCTGTGATAACATGAAACTTCTAGAGGCTTCCAATTCTGATTTTTAAGAAATGTGTCTTCACCTGCTTCATAATATTTAATTTAGAACCTCTTTCCCAAAAAATCTTTCCTTATTTCGCTCACTATCATCATTTGCCATAAATTTGCATATAGTTTCCAGAACAGTTGCCGGAATCTCCCTCACATGAGACCAGACACCTGTTCACATGAAAAAAAATTGGCAAAACACATATCAAATGTGACCAATGATGTAGTTAACATTTTAGGAACGAAATCCCCCAAAAAATCGGACTGAAAAATGACCATTTTGGCAAAAATGATTTTCTTGTAGCGCCGTAGTGTAATTTTTTGGCCGTTGCACTACAAGAATATTTTAAAACCAATTTTGGCACTTTTTAGTCATTAATTCCATTTTGAATGAGGTTTTAATGGTAAAATTTGATCATGGTGTTATTTGTGAACCAATTAATCCACATAATGTCCTATAGAACCCTTCAAAACCATAAGAAAAAACAAAAATGAAAACCTAAAGGCAAAAATTAAAATTTCACTTAAAACCAAAAATTTTCTAAAATAAGCAAATGAGCAAACTTAAAATAAAAATCACAAGCAAAATATAAAACTAAAGAAAAGAAGATCATGACTTAACAGGCACTCAACAGGAACGTGCATGAAATGCATGTGGCATCTCTTAGTATTTTCCAATCATATTTGAGACAGTAGATTGTTACTCATGCCCCTGAAGATGAAATGTATGTGTAGATCAAGGAAAAATTGCAACAATGAAGTTTTGAGAAGAAGTATGAGGGGTATCAATTGGAAGAGGATGGACTTCTCACTTATAAAAACAGAATTTATATTCCAAATGTAGAAGACTTGAGGAGAATTGTTATGGATGAGATCCATCAAGCTCCATATTCTGGTCACCCAGGATATCAAAAGACAATTGCTATAGCTAGAAAGTAGTATTTTTGGCTAGGAATGAAAAATGACATGGCTGAATATATTTCAAAATGCATGAAATTTCAGTAGGTGAAGGTTGAGCATCAACATCCAGCAGGTTTGTTGCATCCTTTTCCAGTTCCAGAATGGAAATGGGAAGTTGTTTCCATAGATTTTATCACAGTATTTCCAATGACTTGGAGACAACATGATTTGATCATGGTTGTGGTGTACAAGTTGACAAATGCAACACATTTTATACCGGTTAAGTCCACGTATAAGATTGATGCCATTGCAAAAATATTCATGAAGCAGATTTTCAGATTGAATGGATTGCCTAAGGAAATAGTCTTTGACAGGGATCCTAAGTTCACTTCCAATTTTTGGAAGGGATTGTTTGCATATTTGGGTACAAAGATGAACTTCAGCACTGCCTACCATCCTCAAACTGATGGTCAAACAACGAGAGTGAATCGGGTGCTTGAAGACATGCTTCGTATGTATATGATCGACAAACCATCCAAGTGGGAGTATTATTTACACTTGGTATAATTTTCCTATAATAATGGAAAACAAGCATCCTTGGGGATGAGTCCATATGAATCTTTGTATGGAAGAAGGTGTAGGACACCAGTGACATGGGATAATCTAGTAAACAGGATTGTGCTTGGTCCATATTTTCTCAAGGAAATGGAGCAATAGGTTGCAAAGATCAGGCAAAACCTTAAAGCAGCTCAGGAGAGACAGAAAAGATATGTAGACAAGCATAGAGTGCACAAAGTGTTCAGTGTTGGGGATCATGTTTAACTGAGAATGAGGGAAAGGAAGAGTTCCTTGAAAATTGGAAGTTGTGCCAAGATATCACCTAAATATTATGGGCCTTTTGAAGTGCTCGAAAGAATAGGGTCAGTCGCATATAGACTTGCATTTCCTGCTAGCACTAGAGCTCATAATTTTTTTCATGTTTATTTGCTTAAGAAATATGTACATGATCCTAACCATGTGATAAATTGGGATGTGATTTAGGTGGAACCCGAGCAATAGTTCTAAACTGATCCATTGTGCATCCTTGACAGGAAGGTCATAGTACTCCAGAATCGATCTGTCGGACAGATAAAGGTGCAATGGGAGAAATATAGTCATGAAGACGCTACGTGGGAGCTAGAGGATGCCATGCAATTGGCATACCCATTTTTGTTCAATTTTGAAAGGAACTGAGGGTAGTGCTTGTTACGGAGACAAATTCCTATGGCTTGGGGTACCACAACAAACAACTTGACTCCAGAAATCAATATTTTCCAATATGCAAGAGAAATCAAATATATAACACTAAAGGATCTCGATTTGTACCTTATTCAGGACGGTTGGTGTAGATCCCCGTTAAGCTTTCCAACTCCAACTTGTATTGATAAATTGCTTCCTCAACAATCAGGAAACAAGACAAGCATGCTATATATATATGTGTGTGTGTGTTAGACCTACTCTAGCATATATAATCAATAACATATAAGCATTTAAAAGCATCCATGGATAAAATACTCATTTAAACACTTATTATTGGACAGGAAAAGATATTTCTATTAATATAAAAATAGAGATTACAAGAGTGACAACCTCTATCAACATGTCTGTGAATCGGAGAAACTGAGTCCCCCACTTGGGCCTCCACCACTTCAATCCTCCATCTCTAGATAGCAAGCTCACAAGCAAAAGGAAAGCTTGGGAAGAACACAAAAGTGCACCAAGGGACAAAGGGATGCAGGCTCAAGTATAAGATACGACAACAATGGACTATAGCTTCTTTTCTCTCAATTACTCATGCCTTCAATCTATCCAAAGGGTTCCTTATATAGCTCTTCAATGGGGTAATGAAGGGTTGAATCCGAGCGATCTCAAGGCATATGGAAGGCTAAGAGACAAGTGAGTCAGATCCACATCAAGGAAAACTACAAAATAATTTGGCCTTTTGCACACATCCCGATGTACACGGTTTTAGGGGTCAAACCCCATATGTACGCAAGAAGGGGTTTAAAAGTCACGTATGGCAATTTTTGCATGTTTTTATGGATGATCTTGGAAACATCAAAGGTACAAAAATGGTCCATGGGGTCTAAGGAGTCTGTAGAGGGACATGGAAGGCCATAAAAGTGCGATTCACCATGTGTGGTAAAATCAGCTATAACAAATGCCCCCTAATGTGTGAGGTTAGAGGGGTCATACGATGGCCGAAATACATTATAAGTCCATCTGAGAAGTGGAGTGATGAAGAACCTAGATGACATGCTCTTGGAGCTCCTCATCCTCTTGAACCAAAACCATACCAATCGTCTTCATGGACGTGGACACATAAAGTAGAAAGTCACAGCTATAGTCAAGTGGACTAATCACTGGAGCTGATGCTAAGGATCACTAGGCACATCAAAGGACTCATGGACTCACTCATCCCAACAAAAGGTGGTGTCCTTCTTCAAAAGACACATAAAGCCTCTAGTCAAATTGGAAAAGTTAACAACGAATCTCCGTAAGAAGTTTTCCATGCCTTGCAAACATTGAAGATGTCTAATGTTTTTACGGGGGAGACAATTTAAGTATTTCCTCTACCTTCAAAGGGTTGACTCTTATACCCTCCTTGGAGACAATGAACCCTAATAAGCGACCAGAATTCATGAAAAATATGCACATATGAGGATTTAATCTGACCAAATAATGGTGGCACCTTTCGAACACTAATCTCAAATGGTACGAATGACGCATTCTCATACGAGAATGAGCAGAAAGGTCATCCAAAAAGAGTTCAATAATCGATTTGAGATCATGGAAGATCAAGGTCATAGCCCGCTGAAAAGTGGCTCCGGCGTTTTTAAGGCCAAAAGGCATATTCCGATATGCAAAGGTTCCCCAAGGACAAATAAAGGCAGTTTTATGTTGGTCCTCAGGTTTAATCTGTATCTGATTGTATCTAGAAAATTCATCCATAAAGGAAAATACCTCACTTCCCACACACTCATCCAAAATTTGATCAATAAATGGTGTGGGGAAATTGTCCTTAGGACAGGCATGATTCAAGTCACGAAAATCAGTGCATATGTGGATCATTCCCTACTTCTTATCAACCAGAACAAGGTTTGAAACCCACTCCACCAAGGGAATGAGATAGATAAAATTGGCATTTAGCAGTTTTTCTATCTCAGCCTTAATCGCGGGTGCTTTACTAGGATTCACTGCACGCAAGTGTTGTTGAATAGGCTTAGCATTGGAACAAGTTTTAATCTCATGTTCAACAATGTGAGGGTCGATTCCTGGCATTTCTTCGTATTACCAAGAAAATACATCACAAAATTCTTTGAACAACTTGGTATATTCTTGAATCTCAGCATGGGAACATTCTGCCCCAATATTGACATTCTCAATCTTGCCAGGATCGCGAGAGATATTGATAGGAATGGTAGGAGATATATTTGCCATGTTTCCATCAGCCATCGGACCAGGAGAGCTTAATGTAACCATGGGACTACCAATTTTCTCACTAAGGACCTCCCTAAAGTCCTCATGCTCTAACAGGTCAAGCTCGAAAAGAAAATAAGATCTATGATGCAACTCTTCCCAAGGTGGCTCAACCCTAGACATGGCCTCAATAATAGCTTCATCTGAAGGAAAAACACTATCAAGGAAGTCATGTGCATGAGAAGACTACACTGCCCATGCAGGAAGCACATATGGCTCCTCCTCATATGTCTGCGAAGAGGAATGACTAGGCTCTGCAACACACTCAAGATTAGCTTGATACACTATCATAGTTGCAAGAAACGGCATGTCCGTCTCAATGGGCTCACTCGAAGGACACGGTGTAGGAAGAATCCAAGGATCCTCCATATGGGTTGTGCGAAAAGACATCGACGTCACTGATGATGAAGCCTGACCGAAGCTAGACCCAATCATAAGAATGGGTGCAGGACAACTAAAGCTTCCCATAAGGGATGGATACATGCCAACACCCACACTCCCAGTTGCCGGCTGAGAATGCTCTACAATCGGGATGGAAGCTCCCGAAGATGTGGTAACCGACAAATTCTTGAATGACGTTTGATCAATCGTAACTATATTCCCATTAAATGGAAAGCATACAACTCAAAATAGAGAATAATCTATGGCTTGCATACTGTACATCCAATTCCTACCTAGCAAGAGATTGTAGTCAAGGGGCGCATCAACCACCTTGACCTCTATCTCAACGATCTTCCCTCCCAAATGGACCTTAAGAGAAGGAAGAATGTCGTGTGGCCAAAATGATCTTCCATCAAAAGTAGTCAACATGGTACCATATTTATACAACTCAGGGGAACCTAAACCCTTACAACATGATAAAGACATCATGGAAGTAGCAGCACCTTCGTCAATCACAGTGTGTTTGATGGTCATGTTAAGACATTCTATGTGAATCAAGAGAGACACATAGTAAGGCAAGCGAGGGTGAAGTCCCACGGTTTCAAATTTAATCACAGAGGAAGAATTATCATCATTAACACCAAGGGTAGAAATCAAAGCTTTCCTTTGCAAAGGACAACTCTGAAGTACTTCGAGTGCAGAAATCGCACAAGGAGTGTGGCCCAAATCCTTAACAACAGAATAATTATGGGCGGCTCGAGCATTAGGATTGTGCCCCGAACGCTTAAGGACTCCCTTAGAAATGTGAGGTGCAACTTCAAGTTTATCCATAGGTTTTTCAATATGCAAAGGACTCCCAGGTTGATTAGGTTCCTTTCCATGTTCCGGTTGTGACAAACCATAGTCCTTCGCACGAGTCAAAACCTTAGTAGCATGAACCATATTAATGCAACCATGACCACTACTAGACTCCGGTGGATCTTGATCTCCACCAAAATGATCATGGGTCCTCGAGTTCATGTTTTGATTATGAGGTAAAGGGTTGGTCAGCACAGCTAGGCCCTGCGCTATGAACCTCGAGGCTTCTTCAATACAGGAGCACAAGTGAGTGAGGTGATCGTCCTTACACAACTTGCAAGGAAAATTAACCTTACATTTAGGTTTCTTTCCCCCCCCAGCATTTCAGGTGTTCTTGTCTTTAGAGTTGGCATTTTCATTCCTATTCCCACCCTTATGATTGTTCTTACCCTTCTTTTTATTCCTTATGGGTTGCTAGTTACCCTTCTAGTCTGACGATTGCACCAAAAGCACATTCGCCGTTTGGATGGGTTGAGACAAAGCTGTGGCTTGTCCCGAGGTAGATTGGTTGAGAGGTAATTGACTGACCTGTTGCACAACTGAAACCGTAGGTTTGGCACTCATACAACCAACAATGCCATCGGCATGTGGTCCAGGTTTGACCTTAGGGTTGAAACTAGAACGCGAAGCATTAGGAATGATCTCATATAACAAAATGGATTGAGCATAAATCAAGTCCAATTCCTATGCCATAAAAATGGCTTGTTCCTCATTCTAAACTCTAGATGTAGAAACATCCTTCACTATATAAGGCAGTAACTATTTAAGGAACCACTCAAGGAGAAACTCCAGCGGTATAAAGGATTTAATCAATCTCTTCTGTCTACACCACTCTTGGATATGGTCCGAGATATGCATGGCCTTGTCTTGCAGAAATGTCGACAAGAGTTCCATACCAATGTTGTAATGCACTGGTAGCTGGAAGTGGTTGAGAAAAGTCATATCTAGTTCATCGAACAAAGCGAATTCCCCCCTAGGTAACTCTATGTACCATTTCGCGGCAGGCCCTGTAAGGGTGCATTGAAACAGCCTTAAACAGACCGAATCTTCATGTAAGGAATTAGAAGAGCACCATAGGTGAAATGTAGTAACATGTTCACTCAGATCTTCTCCTGGTTTGCCCTCAAATTTGGGGATGTCTGAGGGAAGCTTATTAGGGATAGCTGGCCAAGCCGGGTCATGATATACAAGATCATTCATTAGTCTCGACAAGTCAGGAATATTTAGAGTTGTGAGGAAAGGGTTCCTAGGTTTACCAGGTCGATGCCACGCTCCCTGATAATTTTGGTTCACATAAGGTTGATTCCCATAACCACCACAACCTTGGCCATAGTGTCCTCCTCCCATTTGACCCATGTAGGGTGGTATGGAAGCACCATAATGTGGTGTGCCTTGACTATGTGGGGCTACAAAGCCATAATTCAGAGAGTAAGTGGGTTGTTGATACCCGTACCCATAAGGTGAATAACTCTATCCATACTGCGATCCATAATAAGGTCCATAATAAATCCCATGAGATGTCCCATGAGAAACCCCATAAGTAGGAATAGACATTCCGAAAGTAGGAATATGACCTCTAGAAGTAGGAATACGACCTCCCAAGACAACAGGAGGTACTTGACTCTAAGACACAACTATGCAAGTAGTAGCAATATGGACATGACTCGTAGCAAAATTCTAGCCCGAAGGACCACGTGAATGTGGGGGAGGAATAGTATTCGAAGAACTAGGAATAGAGGATGAAGGGACATGTGAAACTATGTACATGGTGTTCCCTATAGTCACTTGTCTAGGTTCTGGTATTTGAATAGGGCTACTAGTGCCAGGTCTAGGGAAAACATAAGATGTGACCTCCACCGCTGGGATGGAGGGTGCAATGTGACTCGTGTTCCCAAATCTCTCCACATGGTAGTGACTAGGAATGCCCCCAGGCATGGTGTTAGGTTCAAACTCCAACTCGGCATGCTGAGCCGAATCATGTGCAAGAATACCAGACATGTCATAACTAGTGCTCGTAGGTTCATACCCAGAGTGTGTAGGTATATCAGGTGAAGGGTCATATGTAGGAATAGGCTCTTCTTCCTCCACCTCGTGAAGTGAAGAAGGAAACTTAGGAATTTCATCTTCATGATCTCCCATCATGTGTGAATCAATGTGATAAGGTGGAAGTCCTACTAAATGACGAGAAGGGTGAGGAGCCGCACCCAAATCCACAATGACTCAAAAAATGAAAAAGACTCTCTAATTACGCAAACCCTAAGCAAGCTAACATGCACAGAGCATACACCAATAAAATATAAATCCAAACACAAGCAATCAAGGGTAGGATAAGTGAGCTCCCAAATGAAGTAGGTATGTCTCACCTAGGAGAGGCTTGAGACTCCCATACACAACAAGTAGAGGTTTGTAACCAATTATTGTGGCCCTCAGCTTCAATGCATATAGTGACTGTGCTGTCTGATCCCAACCTGGCTGAGACACTTGCAGAATAACCCCTGCAAAGTACCCCCTCGATAACCTAGGTAAGGAAACTAAGGTCACCTCAATATAATCAATGCTCAGGTGGACAGTCACAGGCAGGAATGACCGTATGGGTATCCCGAAACTCTCGAAAGAGCCCCCATATACGAATACAATCCTGGAAATATCTCTGGTGCTACTCAGTTATGACTAGGGATCATCCCAATCAATAACCGCTGACACTGCCTCGTGCTTAACTCGCTTCTAAGAGGAGGATCCTAAGAAACACTAATTATACCAAGGAATTTCAGACTCTCACCTGGACAGACACATACATGTTGTTGTTTAGTGGTCTTGGAGAATTTACTCACAATGAACTATTCCAAGACCCTAAAACCTAATCTTGTTGGTGTACCCTATCAAAGAAAATAGTGTAATCCATTTTAATTAAGCGTTGATTTTATTTGGCTTTATTACTCAAAAGAGGTAGATGGCCGCGCAACCAATGGTGTTATGATGCAACATGAAGCAAAATGCACATTTAACAATCAATGCAAATGCATTGTGTCAAATGAAAAATAGGGCATGCTACTACGTGAAATGCAAAAATTTTCTTCAAATGACAAATGCAATCATTCCTATATGAAAGCCTAACTAATACTTCTCTAAGCAAACCTAGTGCAAGTACCATGCAAAATGCAAAGTGCAATGAATAATGATGCAAAGAAGCAAATATTTTTGGATTTTTGAATAAAAATGAGACAATAAAGAAAAATAATGACTCTACCACCCCCATACTCTGCAAGCACAATCAAACAACACTCACGCAAAGTACTAAGGTAAAAGAGACCTAATGCACTAATCCCAAAGAAAAAAAATCGAAAATGCAATGACAAGAACATTCTTAAAAAAAATTTACCCTAAAAAGGTGTCTCTAGTTAGAAACAAAGGTGTATACAGACTTTAGCAATATCAAAGGAGACTTAGCAATCATCAAAATTCACCCAGCAACAATCAATCTTCCTCTAAAAGGAAAAACTCAGGGTATGCGTGACTGTTCGCATGAAACCCGCATATGTACACGGCTATAGCAGTCAAAACTGAGTGTACACACGACTGTGAGTTAAAAAATCACGTACAGGAAGAAAAATGTATAAAAATGAAGGCAAACAGATAGGGTGAGACATATTTCACACCAACCAGACACTACCAAAAAAACATGCCCATAAAACCAACTCAGAAACTGATAAATAAAAGCAATTCAAGAACATTGAATGCCGATCAAAACCCCCAAAGGACAACTGCTAGGAACTCCCCAGTGGAGTCACCAATTCTATTACGGAGAGAAATTCCTATGGCTTGGGGTACAAAAACATACAGCTTGACTCCAAAAATCAATCCTTTCCAATATGCAAGAGAAATCAAATATCTAACACTAAAGGATCTCGATTCGTACCTTATTTCAGACAGTTGGTGTAGATCCCCGTTGAGCTTTCCAACTCTAGCTTGTATTGATAAATTGCTTCCTCAACAATCAACAAATAAGACAAGCATGCTATATATATGTGTTAGACCTACTCTAGCATATGTAATCAATAACATATAATCATTTAAAAGCATCCATGGATAAAATGCTCATTTAAACACATATTATTGGACAGGAAAAGATATTTCTATTAATATAAAAACAGAGATTACAAGAGTGACAACCTCTGTCGGCACATCTGTGAATCAGAGAAACTGAGTCCCCCACTTGGGCCTCCACCACTTCAATCCTCCATCTCTCGATAGCAATATCACAAGCAAAATGCAAGCTTGAAAAGAACACAAAAGTGCTCCAAGGGACAAAGGTATGCAGACTCAAGTATAAGCTCTGGCAGCAATGGACTATAGTTTCTTTGCTCTCAATTCCTCATGCCTTCAATGTATCCAAAGGGTTCCTTATATAGCTCTTCAATGGGGTAATGAAGGGTCGAATTTGAGCAATATCAAGGCATATGGAAGGCCAAGAGACAAGTGAGTCGGATCCACATCAAGGAAAACTCCAAAATAATTTGGCCTTTTGCACACATCCCGATGTACGTGGTTTTAGGGGTCAAACCCGCGTATGTACACGAGAAGGGGTTTAAAAGTCACGTATGGCGATTTTTGCATGTTTTTAGGGATGATCTTGGAAACATCAAAGGTACAAAAATGGTCCATGGGGTCTAAGGATTCTGCAGAGGGACAGGGAAGGCCATAAAAGTGGGATTCACCATGTGTGGTAAAATCAGCTATAACAGTGCTAATGAAGGGGGAGGGTAATGAAACACCCCAGTTTTGACCCCAAGGGGGAGGGGAATGTAATGCCCCAGTTTTGAACCCATGGTATTCAAATTGTACATGATGTATATATTGCACAAGAATCATGACAAGGAGCTCAAGACCAAGGAACTGCCAATGATTTGGTGTTTTGTATGTAGGTGATCAAGGTTAATGCCTCTGGTTATGGTGTTATGTCAAGCACAACATGTTTTTGAATATCATGTAAATATATAATTTAATAAAAATACCACAACTAGCTATGGGACTGCAACATGAAAGAGATGGGGGCATGATTTCACAAAGGAACAGAGAGGGAGTAAACCAATATATGCCAGGTGAGTGATTGCAGGTTCAATACTCACAAAACCCAGTCTAATCAATAGAGTAAACCTTCGTTGTATTGTCGTCCAAGTCACCCAGGAGGACACGAGCTCAAAATTAAATCCTTTTGGATAGAAGTCTTGCGCTCGCTAGTTGATTTAACTACCTTGCTTGTTGAAGCTACAAAATCTTTGTTGACTGTCGGATCTGTGTCCCCACCAGATCAACGGTGGACCCCAAATTTGGTAAAGCGTATTTGGATAGAAATTTCATGCATGCTAGCTAAGTTTACTACCATGCTGGTTGATGCTATGAAATCCTCATTGGTCATTGGATCTATTTCCCCACTAGATCAACGATGGACTCCAAACTTGATGAAGTGGATTTCATTGGAATTTTGTGCACATTAAAAGTTTGTTAAGTCATGCTAGTTGAATCACTGAAATCATTGTGCATCGTCGATCGTTTTGATGGTCGATCCCAGTCGTAGATATGATCAAAATTTACCGGTTTGCTAACCCATCCACCCTGGTTCGTCCCTATGCTTTCTCATTCAATTTTCTTGCAGGAAATTGGTTGAGGCAGTTAATGCCTTGGGCAGAGCAAGGCATGGCAGTCTATTTTTTGACTGAACAAGCATGTAGTTGCAGAAGTGGTGTTATTGCTTCTGAAGCAAGTAAAATAAGAAAAGGATTTCCCAATCTGTTATGCCAGTCTTGATCTGAATGTTGGGTTCATTCTCATTCTACCATTCTATCAAACATGGATTGCTCACTCTCTCAAAGTCGCAAGGAAGGTATTTGTTCATGGTTATGCAGTGTGGTTCACTGTTTGGAGTTGTTCAGTCCATCTACATTATGTTAAAGATTGGTTTGCAAACCTATTTATCTATGTTACAGAGTGAAGCCTGTGTTGTTGTGTTTTCCCTGTGGTTTGTTGTGTTGTGCACCCTGGTTTGGGTCTAAACTATATGAAATACTTAGGAGTGGAAGAGACGTAGAATGTGCTTGATAAACCTAGTGTGGAAAATCATAATAAGATAAGAGTGGCTGGAGAGTTTGCTCCGCACATCCTGAAGAGCACTGGAAGGGAATGCATAGCCCAATGGACTGTGGAGCAGAGAAGGGGACACTTCCTTGTGTTGGGTGTGTAGGAAATGTGGATGTTTTTCCAAATAGATCTTGTGAAGGTGTCCTTAACTCTGTGGATAATATCACTAGCTTACCAATTCTTCCTGTCCACTACCTTAGCATCCTGTGAAACCAAAAGGAGATAGGTTTGGCTGACAGCCTGTGAAACCCAATTGTATATTGGCTTGGCTACGTAGCTTGTGAAACCTAATTGGATCTTGGCTTGGATGAGAAGCCTGTGAAACCCAATTGGTAGTTGGCTTGGCTATGTCTTATTATTCTTTGGTATGATGTGTGTAATCCTTGGTTGGACAACCTGTGAAACTAAACTGTGAAAGATGGCTTGGATGAGTAGCGTGTGAAACCCATCTATTGGCTTAGATGGTCCTTAATGTGGATGCTGGCTTGAATATGTACAGTTTGTGAAACCCAATGGTATTTTTGGCTTGGCTATGTATCCTGTGAAACCTAGTAGTGTTATGGCTTGTTTCCTATACAGTTTGATAAACCCAACTATGAGATGGCTTGCTTATGTAGCATGTGAAACACATTTTTACAGCTGATTTTACCACACATGGTAGATCACACATTTATGGCCTTCCCTATCCCTCTACAGACTCTTTGGACCCCATGGACCATTTTTGTACCTTTGATGTTTCCAACATCATCCCTAAAAACACCTGTTATTTTCCATACGTGAATTTTAAACCCTTTCTCGCGTATACACGCAGATATGACCCTTAAATCCATGTACATTGGGATGTGTGCAAAAGGACAAATATTTTGGAGTTTTCCTTGATGTGGATTTGAGTCACTTGTCTCTTGGCCTTCCATATGCCTCAAGATCGCTCTGATTTGACCTTCCATTACCCCATTGAATCACTATATAAGGAACCCTTTGGATACATTGAAGGGGAGGAATTGAAGAGCAAGAAAACTATAGTCCATTCTTGCCGTAGCTTTCTTATACTTGAGTCTGCATCCCTTTGTCCCTTGGAGCACTTGGTGTTCTTACCAAGATTGTTGTTTCTTGTGAGCTTGCTATCGATAGATGGAGGATTGAGATGGTGGAGGCCAAGGTGGAGGACTCATTTTCTCCAATTCACAGATGTGCCGACAGAGGTTGTCATTCTTGTAATCTTTGATTTATATTAATAGAAATATCTTTTCCTGTCCAATGATGTGCATTTAAATGAATATTGAATCCATGGATGCTTTTAATTTATTATACATTATTGATTATATATGCTAGAGTAGGTCTAACACCATTATATAGCATGCTTGTCTTGTTTGTTGATTGTTGAGAGAGCAAATTGTTAACACAAATGGGATTGGAAAAGCTCAATGGGGATCTACATCAACCATCTGAAATAAGGTATGTTTCGAGATCCTTTGGTGTTAGATGTTTTATTTCTCTTGCATATTGGGAAGGGATTGATTTTTACGGTTACTCTATTTGTTGTGGTACACCCCAAGCCATAGGAAATTTTCTCCATAACAGAATTGGCGACCATACTGGGGAGTTCCTAGTCATTTCCTTTGGGGGTTTTTGTCAGCATTCAATGTTCTTAAATTGCTCTGATTTCTCTATTTCTAAGTCGGGACTAGGGGCATGTTTGCTTGGTAGTGTCTTATAGGAGTAAATTTTGTCTCAGCTTGTCTGTTTGCCTTCTTTTTATCTCTTTTTCTTCTTGTACACGGGTTTTTCCTTCACAGTCGCGTGTACACGCGAGTTTTCTTGGAATAGCCGCGTATATACATGGATTTTCTACAAAAAGTCACGTATGCCCTGATTTTTTCCTTTTTGGGGAATATTAAGTGTTGTTGGGTGAGTTTGGATGATTGCTGAGTCTTCTTGGATGCTTTTGGAGGCTATATACACCTCTGTTTCTGACTGAAGATGCTTTTTAGTTTAAATTTTTGAAAATGTTCTTGTCATTTCATTTTCTATTTTTTGTTTTGGGATTAGTGCATTAGGTTTCTTTTACCTTGGTTCTTTTCTTGGGTTATGTTTGGTAGTGCTTGTAGAGCTTGAGGGTTGTAGAGTCATAATTTTGCTTTTTATCTCATTTAATTCAAAGAATACAAAAACATTTTCTTTTTGCATCATTATGCATTGTTTGCATTTTGCATTTTGCATGGTACTTGCATTAGGTTTGCTTGGAGAGTATTAGTCAAATTTTCATATAGGAATGATTGCATATTCATTTGAAGGAAAAATTTTCACTTGATGTAGTAGCATACCCTGTTCTTCATTTGACACAGTGCATTTGCATTGATTGTTAGGTGTGCATTTTACTTCTTGTTGCATCATAACATCATTAGTTGCATGACCATTTTCCCTTTGAGTAATAATCCAATTAAAATAAATGCATAATAAAATGAATTACACTCTTTTCTTTTATAAGTTGCACCAATAAGATTAGGTTTTAGGGTCTTGGAATAGTTCATTGTGAGTAAATTCTCCAAGACCACTAAATGAAACATTTATGTGTCTATCCAGGTGAGAGTGTGAAATTCCTTTATATAATTAGTGTTCTCAGGATTCTCCTCTTACAAGGTTGTTAACCACGAGGCAGTGTGAGCGATTATGATTGGGATGACCCTTGGTTGTAACTGAGTAGCACCAGAGATATTTCCAGTATTGTATTCGTATCTGGGGGCTCTTTTGAGATTTTTGGGCTTTGCTACCCTGCCCATATGGTCAATCCCGCTTGCGAATGTTGGCCTAAGCATTGATTATATTGAGGTGACCTTAGTTTCCTTACCTAGGTTATCGAGGGGGTACTTCACAGAGGTTATTCTGTAGGTGTCCTGGCCAGGTAGGGGTCAAACAACACAGTCTCTATATGCATTGAAGCTAAGGGCCACTATAATTGGTTACGAACCTTTGCTTGTTGTGTATGGGAGTCTCAAGCCTCTCCTAGGAGATACATACCTGCTTCATTCGGGAGCTCACATATCCTACCCTTGTTTGCTTTCAATTTGGCTTTACATTTTATAGGTGTATGCTCTATGCACGCTAGTTTTCCTAGGGTTTGCGTAATTATATCGAGTCTTTTCATTTTTTTGAGTCATTGTGGATTCGGGCGTGGAACTTCACCATTCTCGTCATTTAGTAGGACTCCTACCTTCCATGTCTCCTCCTCCTTTGGGAGAGAGAAACAGACAGTCTAGGTGGACTACTTCTCACTTTGATTCACATACTATGAGAGATCATGAGGATGAGATTCCAGATATGTCCTCTCCACCTCACGAGGTTGGGGATGAATATCCTACTCCCATATATGATCCTTCACAGGAAATACCTTCACACTCTAGTTATGGTCCCTCATTCACAGGTCACCGGTATTGGTTACCAGGTGACAAGACTCATTATGAACCCACAAGCACTAGTCATGTTTGTTATGGCATGTCTGATATCCTTGCACCTGATCTGACACATCATGTTGAGTCAGAATTTGAACCTAGCACTACGCTTGGGGGAACTCCTATTCCTTTCCATGTGGAGAGATTTGGGAGCACTAGTCACATTGCACCTTCCATCCCAGCGGTGGAAGCAACCTCACATGTCCGTCCTAGACCTAGTGTTAGTAACCATATGTAGATACCAGAACCGAAATGAGTGACCATTTGGAACACCACTTACATCCCTTCACTTGTCCCTTCATCCTCAAACCCTACTCCTTCAAATGCATTTTTAACAACCCTTCCTCCCCCTCATTCACGTGGTCCTTTGGGCTGGAATATCGCTACTAGCCATGTTCATACTGCGACTGCTCACACCGTAGTATCTCAGAGTCAAGTTCCTCTTGTTATGTCAGGAGGTCATATCCCTATTTTTGGATCGTCTAATGGTCCATCTTAAGGAGTTCCCCATATCCCTAAATATGGACATTCTCATGGGACATCCCATGGGACACCTTATGGAGCTTCTCATGGAAAATATTATGGACCGCAGTATGGAAAAAACTATCCACCCTATGGGTACGGGTATCAACATCTTGCTTACTCTTCCAATTATGTCTTTGTAGCACCGCATAATCAAGGTACCCCACATCACAATGCTTCCATGCAGCCCTATACGGGTTAAATGGGAGGAGGTTATGATGGCCAAGGCCATGGTATTTATAGAAATCAACCTTACATGAACCAAAACTATCAGGGACCATTGCATAGACTGGGTCAACCTAGGATCCCTTTCCCCGCAACATTGAACTTACTTAACTTATCAAGACTTATGAACGATTTGGTATCTCATGACCCAGCCTGGCCGGGCATCCCTAACAAGCTTCCTTCAGACATTCCCAAGTTCAAGGGAAAATATGGAGATGATCCTAGTGAGCATGTCACTACTTTTCACCTTTGGTGCTCTTCCAGTTCCTTACATGAGGATTCAATCCATTTGAGGCTATTTCAATGCACCCTCACCGTGCCTGTAGTGAAGTGGTATATAGAGTTACCAAGGGGGGTGTTATTTTTTCAACATTAAGCTAGCATTATTAGGATCTTTAACTGAGAGAATAACAAGTACAGCAATCAAACACAAGAGACAATGAACACAGTGTTTTTCCTTGGGGAAACCATAAATGGAGAAAACCCCACAACTTCCTCAGAGATAGAATCAGCACCAAAACAGTAAAAGCCCAAAATAGTAAGTGATCTCCCGACAACAGTAATCTTTTTCTTGTCTATCCCAGTATCTTCTCCTTCCTCAACTATCCGCTACACTTGAGTGTGTATTGGTTATGTGATAAATAGAGACTCCAGTTCTCTATTTATACTAATCTCGACATGACTAAAAACCTAATAGGGCCGACCTCTACTAGGAGAGTCTAATAATGCTAGTGCCCCAAAATTGCGGGGATTTTAACCCTTAGACAATCGGAGGGTTACCCACTATGACTTGACATGACTTGTTTACATTATAGATCCTCTCGATCGGAACATTGGGGCATGAGAACATGACTCAATTACATAATAGATACATCCTAGAATAAACATTGGGTTAGAATACATAAGATACATAGATGAATACATTCTGAAGTTACAAATAGATAAACACTCCCTCTTAACTAGGAAAGTATTCTTTCAACACAATTTTCAGCACTGGTCTTCTTCGATGTATCAGCTAGATCATCTCATCATCTGCATCTCCAAGACTTCTTAGTCTTCAAGTCATATTTGTCTTCAAGTCATCTTCATCTTTGGATCTGGATCATCACTGGATCTAGATTATCAGTGGATCTGGATCATCACTGGATCTGGATCATCACTCAATCTGGATCATCATCACTGGTGCTATCTCATGATTCTTCTCGTCACAGGAAGTTCTATAGAGCCAGCCCTTTTTCATACTGGTTGTAGGACTAGCCTCCATGTAGATCTTCTTTAGCACTTGTATCTGACCTGCTTGTCATAATGGCCCTCCCAACACTTACATCTAACCTACTCATCAAAAAGGCATGCCCAACACTCACATTCACCAGCATGATAGGACACACATACTATCATCTGTGAAAAGGATTTGCACTCACATCCACCAGCATGGTAGGACACACCTACTACCATTTGTGGAAAGGCACTACACTCACATCCACCAGCATGGTAGGACACTGCACTTACAATCACCAGCATGATAGGACACACCTACTATCATCTGTGAAAAGGCACAACACTCACATCCATCCAGGCAGGAACACATCCTGCTCACAATGATGGAAGGGCCTGCACTCATGTCTGATCATGAGGGAACACATCCTAGCAATTATATCAGAATGGCCCCCAGTCCTCGACTGAGCTACCTGGTAACTGACCAGGTGCCTCCATTCTCCTGGAGAATGGTTGTTTCCCTTACATTCAACCTACTCGTTGGAATGGCCAGCACCCACATCTGACATGGAAGGAACTTAAGCCTTTAGCCATGACATAATGGCTCACCCCTTACATCTGATCAAGTGGGAACACATCCCTCTATCACATCAGAATGGCCATGCACTTATATCTGTTCATATGAGAACACATCTCACAGTCATATTAGAACGACCCTCAGCCTTAGACTGAGTTTTCTTGGTAACTGACCAGGAACCTCCATTCCAAGAATGGCAATAATACTTATATCTAATCATGTAGGAACCAATCCTATAGTCATATCAGAAAATCCCTCAGCCTTAGACTGATTTTTCTTGGTAACTGACAAGGCACCTCCATTCCAAGAATGGAAATAGCCCTTATATCTAATCATGTAGGAACCAATCCTACAGTCATATCAGAATGGCTTGGCACTCATATCTAACATGGAAGGAACCAATCCTCTCACCATGATAGAATGGCTCAGCCCTTACATTTGACCATGGAAGGAACCAACCCTCTCACCATGTCAGAATGGCTATGGGTCTCATCATTTTCTCTTGGAGGAAACCTCGATCTAGAGAACACCAAGATTCTCCTTGAAGTACTCGAACTTTATCCTAGCCAATGGATTCATCAATACATCAGCTATTTGTTCCTCCATCGCAACATACTGGAGCTTCATTGCTCCCCTCTGCACCATATCCCTGATATACTGATACTTGATCTCGATATGCTTCAACTTTTCATGGAACACTATATTCTCTGACAACTTCATGCAACTTTGGTTGTCACAATGTATACAAGTAGCATCCAACTGGAGATCAAATATATCAGACAGTAGCTTCTGCAGCCATACTGCCTCACAACTGGCTGAACAAGCTACGACATACTCTACTTCAGCTGTACTCAATGCCACATAGGATTGCTTCATGCTAAACCAAGATATCACACCTGATCCCCTACTAAATCAACACCCCGAAGTGCTCTTCCTATCGATGGCACTTCCTGCCCAATCTGAATCAACATGACCCTCTAGGTTAATCTTCTAATTCACATCGTACTTGAGCCCATAATCAAATGTACCCTTTAGGTACCTCAGAATATGCTTTGCAGCAATCAAGTGAACATGTCTTGGATTTGTCAGGAACTGGATCAAGGTGTTCACAGCAAAGCAAATATCTAGTCTCGTGTTCATCAGGTACATCAAGGACCCAATCATCTGATGATACATCGTAGCATCAACCGACTCTGATGAAGCATCACTCAATAGCTTCAGGTTTGATGCCATAGGTGTGGTCATGGATTTGCAGTCCATCATCCCAAACCTCTTTAGGATCTCTACTGCATACTTCCCTTGTCCAAGGAAGATTCCATCTATACTCTGCCACACCTCCATACCTAAAAAGTAATGCATCATCCCGAAGTCCTTCATTTTGAACTCAGCAGCAAGCTTTCTCTTCGTATCAGCAATCAACTGATCCATACCTATCACAAATAGATCATCTCCATAGAGTAGAAGCATCACTGGGTTTCCATCTTCAACCTTGTAGTACAGGTTGGAATCAGCTTTACTTTTGGTAAATCCCAAACTAGATAGAAAGCTGTCAATTCTTCCATACCAGGTCCTGGGTGCCTGTTTCAAACTGTACAAGGCTTTCTTCAATTTGTATACATGAGACTCCCTCTCATGTGTCTCAAAACCGAGTGGTTGTTCTACATATACTTCCTCTTCCACTACACCATTCAAGAAAGCAGTATTGACATCCATCTGGTGTATCTTCCATTTCATCACTGCAGCCAGAGCAAGTACTGATCTGATGGAAGTGTATATGGCTATAGGTGCAAAGGTTTATTCATAATCTATTCCTTCTTTATGAGAGAAACCCTAAGCCACAAATTTTGCCTTATATTTTTCAATGCTACCGACTGCAGCATGTTTGATCTTGTAGATCCATTTGGAAGTTACAACTGACTTTCCTTCTGGTCTTGGGACAATATCCCAAACATCATTCTTCATGATCAATTGGTATTCTTCGATCATAGCATCCTTCCATTCTTTCTGTTCTGCCACTTCTTCATAACTGGAAGGTTCTTTATCAATGAAATCACATAGTAAAGCTACATACCTGGAGCAGTATCTGGTCCTCTTTCTTTCTCTGTGATTCTCTTCTGGATCCCCATATCTTTCCGCACCTTGGATAATTTCATGTACCCAAGCAAGTTTCCTCTTATGAGGATTATTCTCCAGAGATGGATCTACAGGTCTTTGTGGTTCTTCAAAATCTCGATCTTCTTCTTGAGTTTCTTCATTCATGGTTGTATCATGAATTCTGGGTGCTTCTGCTTCTTCAGGTTCTTCAGCAAGTCTTTTTCTGGATTTGTTGTAAGCTGTGTCTTCATCAAATGTCACATCCCTACTGATGTCAATATTCTTGTATCCTAGGAAAAATATTCTGTAAGCCTTCGAGCTTTCAGAGTATCCCACAAATATAGCCTTCTTTCCTGAAGGATATAATTTAGTCCTCTTGTCTTTTGGAATGTGTATGTACACTGGACAGCCGAATATTCTGAGATGGATGAATTCTGGTTTCTTGCCGGAGAAGACTTCTTCAGGAGTCTTGTTCTCAAGTACTCTATGTGAAGTACGGTTCTGTACATAAACCGTTGTTCTGGCAACTTCCACCCAAAGATGCATAGGAAGATCTGATCATGAAGCATGGATCTTGCAACTTCCATGATAGTTCTGTTCTTCCGATCCGCAATCCCATTCTGTTGTGGATTATAAGGAGTGGACAACTCCCTCTTAAACCCTGATTCTTTACATAGCTCTTTGAATTCATTCGAATTGAATTCTCCACCATTATCTGATCGAAAAGTCTTAATCTTCTTTTCGGTGTGGTTCTCAATCAAGGCTTTGAATTCCTTGAATTTGCTAAATACTTCGTCTTTGTTTTTCATGAAGTAAATCCATGTATTCCTAGAAAAATCATCAATAAAAGAAACATAATATCCATACCCGCTTAGTGAGTTTGATGGCATAGGACTGCATACATCGGAGTGGATGATTTCTAGGATTTATTTGGCTTTGGTTTCGTTTCTAGGAAATGTATTCTTTGTATTCTTTCCTTTCGCACATCCTTTGCAGACCACATCATGTTTTGCTTGGAATTCTAGAAGACCTTCAAAAACTTTTCTTGCAACAAGTAGTGCTCTGTAATGCACATGTGCAAGCCTTCTATGCCAAAGATCATTTGGCTCTACTGTGTCATGGACCAAGGCTTGTTTTGGATGGCCCTTTAATTTGTACAAACCTCCTTCTTGTTCTCCAATGACCACTGCATCATCGATAGTCTTTCCTCTTGGCCACATGATGACTTGACCATCTATGAATGCAACCCTCATACCTTTTTCATCCAATGCTGATATGGAGAGAAGGTTTTTCTTGAGTCCTGGCACAAACAATACTTCTTTCATTGTTAGAGACTTACCAGAGTCTAGTTTATATGAAGATTCCCCACTAGCTTTTATTGGATATTGGTAGTCATCTCCTAGCTTCACCTTGTGAGGTGATTCCTGTTCTGACAGTCTCACAAAGTATTTCTTGAATCCAGTCATATGTTTGGAAGCCCCACTATCTATAAGCCAATCATCACTACCATGAGTAATGTTACCTGCGAGAGCAGAAATCAAAACATATTCATCCTCGCTTGAAGAATCTTCACTTTCATATCTGGATCTCTTCTTGGATGGTTCATCATCCTCTGTAGCATGAGCATGATGTCTTCTTTTGTTCCTCTTCTTCTTATGAGAGTGAACCCTGTTATTAGGATAGTCTTTTTCATAGTGTCCTTTTTCATCACATGTATAGCATCTTATTTTAGATAGGTCCTTTCTAATGTTATCTCTATGATGAGGATCCTTACCTTTGGAGTAATGAGGTTTTCTTCTTCCTTTCTTGGAGTGAACTGTGAGAGCTTGATATTCACTTCCCATCTTCTCTTCTCGAGCTACTATCCATGATTCTTCTTGAGAACATTCTTCCCATAGTCTTCTAAATTTGACTAACTTATTTTTGGCACAGATTCCTTGGATGAATGAATCCCATGACCTAGGAAGGCCATTCAGAGTTGTCATCACAATCTCTGTATTCTCCACTTATTCATCTATAGCTTCTAATTTTTCCTTCATCTGAGAAACCCTTGTGAAGTAAGACTAGATGGTCTCTACATTCTGAATCTTCACATTTTTCAGTTGATTCCTCAGATTCATTTTCCAGTTTATGTTCTTCCCTTCAAACAATTTGGTTAGGGCATCAAAAATAGCTTTAGGTGTCTTTAGGGAGGACACATGTGGTATGAGATGGTCGTTGATAGAATCAGCAATGATTCTCTTTTCCATAACCAACTTCTTCTTATGTAAGGCCTTTTCCTCATCTCCTTCTGGAACTAGAACCTCATGAATGTAGGAGTCTAATTCATTCTCTTTGAGGACCAGGGAGATCCTATACTTCCAGGCTTGGAAGTTATCAACTCCATCAAGATTTTAATCAAGCTTGGTATGATGATACATCTTAACTAAGAACCTCAAATGGAAATACAAAAGATCTTAGATCTTACCAGGTCAAGATGTCGGATCTAAAACTTGAGCTGAAATCCTGTAAAGTTGGTTCAAGAGTAGATTAGGGTTTTGCTTTTTTGGAGTTCTGTCCAACCAAATGCCTTGAAATTTATCCCTAACTTCTATTTTTGGGGAGGAGATCAATCTAGGCCTGGGTTCACTGAAAAAATCCCTTTCTGTGAAAAGCCCTAATTTTTGGCAGTAGTGTTGGGTCCAAAACTAAAAAACCTCAGAATTGGATTCTGCTTCGATAGAAAGATGCACCCTAAGGAGGAGATTTAGTCCACCTTACTTTTGCTGAAAATCTGTGGAGGAAGATCCACAAACTAGAAATCCGTAGTCCCCACAGCTGCACAATGTCTTCTTCTCAGGTTAGCTCTGATACCATGTTAGTTTTTCAACATTAAGCTAGCATTATTAGGATCTTTAACTGAAAGAATAACAAGTACAGCAATCAAACACAAGAGACAATGAACAAAATGTTTTTCCTTGGGGAAACCATAAATGGAGAAAATCCCGCAACTTCCTCAGAGATAGAATCAACACCAAAATAGTAAAATCCCAAAATAGTAAGTGATCTCCCGATAGTAGTAATCTTCTTCTTGTCTAGCCCCGGTGTCTTCTCCTTCCTCAACTTTGTGCTACACTTGAGTGTGTATCAGTTGTGTGATAAATAGAGACTCTAGTTCTCTATTTATACTAATCCCGACATGACTAAAACCCTAATAGGGCCAACCTCTACTAGGAGAGTCTAATAACCCTAGTGCCCCGAAACTACGGGGACTTTAACCCTTAGACAATCGGAGGGTTACCCACTATGACTTGACATGACTTGCTTACATTATAGATCCTTCCGATCGGAACATCGGGTCATGACAACATGACTCAATTACATAATAGATACATCTCACAATAAACATCAAGTTCAATACATAAGATACATAGATGAATACATTCCAAAGTTACAAATACATCAACAGGGGGCATTCATTTTATTTGATGACCTTGCCATGACTTTCCTCAACTACCCATATGTTACGATGTTGGTACCAAACTCTTGTCAATATTTTGACTAGACAAAGCCACACAGATCTCGGATCATATTCAAGAGTGGTGTAAACGAAAGCGGTTGAGTAAAGCCTTTATACCACCGGAATTTCTCCTTGAGTGGTTCCTCAAGTCGTTGTTACTGTAAATCACGAAGGATGTTTCTACATTTGGAGTCCAAAATGAGGAACAAGAAATATTTAGGGCACAAGAGTTGGATTTTATCTACGCTCAATTTGGACTTTTGTATGAGATTATACCTAATGCTCCATGATCTAGTTTCGATCCCAAGATCAAGCCTGGGCCACACGCTGATGGCATTTTGGGTTGTACAAGTACCAAACCTATGGATTCGGTTGTGAAACAAGTGAGCCAATTGTCAATTAATCAATCCACGTCAGGACAAGCCATGACTTCATGTCAACCTACCCAATCAGGGAGTGTACTTTCTGTGTAATCGTCAGACCAGAAGGGAAACCAACAGCCTTGAAGGAATAAGAAAAAAGGGAAAAATAATCATAAGGGTGGGAATAAGAATGAAAATGCTAATTATAATGACAAGAATGCTCGTAATGCTGGAGGGGACAAATAGACTAAACATAAGGTAAAGTTTCCTTGCAAGTTATGTAAGGAGGACCACCTCACTCACTTGTGACCTCATATGGAAGATGCCTCGAGGTTCATAGCACAGGGCCCAGTGTGCTAACTAATCCTTTACCCAACAATCAAAATATGAACTCAAGGACCATTGATCCTGATTGTGCATTGGGTGGAGATCAAAATCCGCTAGAGGCCAATACTGGTCATGGTTGCGTCAACATGGTGCACACTACTAAGGTTGTGACTTGTGTGAAGGATTATGGTTCGTCACAAATAGACCTTGGAAAGGAACCCGCTCCACCTGAGAGCCCTTTGCGTATCAAAAAATCTACATATAAACCTGAAGTTGCACCTCGCATTCCTAAGGGAGTCCTAAAGCGTCCAGGGCACAATCCTAATGCTCAAGTGGCCCAGAACTATTCCCTTGTTAAGGATTTGGGCCAAACTCCTTGTGCGATGTCTGCGCTTGAAGTACTTCAGACTTGTCCTCTGCAGAGGAGAGCCTTGCTTTCTGCTCTTGGGGTTAATGATGATAACTCTTCTTCTATTATCAAATTTTAAACCATGGGAATACAGTCTCACTTTCCTTACTATGTGTCTCTCTTGATTCATGTAGAGTGTCTTAATATGACCGTCAAATGCACTGTTATTGATGAAGGCGTTGCTTCTTTTGTGATGTATTTGTCATGTTGGAAGGGTTTGGGTTCTCTTGAGTTGTCTCAATCCACTACTATGTTGAAATATTTTGATGGTAGATCATTTCGGTCGCACGAGATTCTTCCTTCTCTTAAATTCCAATTGGGAGGGAAGACCGTCACAATCGAGGTCGAGGTGGTTGATGTGGCCCTTGAATACAATATTTTGATGGGCTAGAATTGGATGTATAGTATGCAAGTCGTAGCCTCTTCTCTCTTTCAAGTGGTATGATTTCCATTTAATGGGAACATTGTTACGATTGGTCAGATGTCTTTACGTAATCCAAGTGTTAATGCATTATTGGGAACTTCTATCCTGATTATCGATCATTCTCAGCCGGCAACTAGGAGTGTGGGTGTGGGTATGTATCCATCTCTTATGGGAACCTTTAGCTATCCTGCACCCGTTCTTATGATCGGATCTAGTTTTGGTGGGGCTTCATCCTTGTTGAATTTGGTATTTTTTTGCACTACCCATATGGAATATCCTTGGATTCTTCCTTCACTGAGTCCTTCGATTGGACCTATTAAAATGGATGTTTTGTTGCCTGCAATGATGGTAGCATATCAAGCAAATCTTGGACAAGTTGCAAATCCTAGTCCTTCCTCTTCGTGGATGGAGGAGGATAACCTGTATGTGCTACCTGCATGGGAAGTTGAGTCCTCTCATTCACATGATTTCCTCGACGATGTTTCTCCATCGGATGAGGCCATTATTGAGGCCATGTTTGAGGTTGAGCCACCTTGGGAAGAATTACATCATCGATCATATTTTATTCCTGAAATTAACCGTATGGAGCGTGATGAATTTAGGGATATTATTAGCGAGAATATTGGTAATCCTATGGTTCCATTGAGCTCTCCTGGTCATATGGATGATGGGAACATGGCGAATTTATTGCCTACTATTCCTATCAATATTTCTTGCGATCCTGGCAAAGTTGAGAACATCTATATTGGGGCGATTTGTTCCCCTGATGAGATCAAGGAGTATACCAAGCTATTTAATTTTCGTGATGTATTTTCTTGGTCATATGAGGAAATGCCAGGTATTGACCCTCGTATTGTCGAACATGAGATTAAGACCTATCCGGATGTGAAGCCGGTTTGAAAATGTTTGCATGCGGTGAATCCTAGAAAAGCACCCACCATTAAGGATGAGATAGAGAAACTGTTGAATGCCAGTTTTATCTATCCCGTTCCCCTGACAGAGTCGGTTTCAAATCCTATTCCGGTTTATAAGAAGTAGGGAGCGATCCGTATATGCACTGATTTCCGTGATTTAAATCGTGCTTTTCCTAAGGATATTTTTCCCACACCATTTATTGATCATATTTTGGATGAGTGTGCACGAAGCGAGGTATTCTCCTTCATGGATGGTTTTTCCGGATATACTTAGATTCAGATCAATCCCGAGGATCAACATAAGACTGCATTTATTTGTCCTTGGGGTACTTTTTCATATCAAAAAATGCCTTTCGGCCTTAAAAATGCCAGAGCTACATTTTAGCGGACTATGACCTTAATTTTTCATGATCTCAAAACAATTATCGAAGTGTATTTGGATGACCTTGCTGCTCATTCTCGTTTGAGAGTGTGACATCCATACCATTTGAGATTAGTATTTGAAAGATGTCGTCATTATTAGGTTCGGTTAAATCCTCATAAATGCATCTTTTGTGTGACTGTTGGTTGCTTGCTAGGGTTCATCATATCCAGGGAGGGTATAAGAATTGATCCCTTAAAGGTTGAGGCAATACTTCAATTGTCTCCCCCGCGTAATATTAGACACCTTCAGTGTTTGCAAGGCATGGAAAATTTCTTGCGGAGATTCGTAGTTAATTTTTCCAACTTGACGAAAGGCTTTATGTGTCTTTTAAAGAAGGATACTCCTTTTTGCTGAGATGAGTGAGCCCAGGAGTCCTTTGATGCTCTTACGCAAGCCTTAGCATTGGCCCCCGTACTTAGTCCACCTGACTATAGCCGTGATTTTTTTATTTATGTGGCCACGTCCATGGAGACGGTTGGTATGGTTTTGGTTCAGGAGGATGAGGAGCTCCACGAGCATGTCATATATTATTTGAGCCGAAACGTTATTGATGCGGAAATTCATTATTCCCATGTGGAGAAAATTGCCTTAGCTACCGTTCATGCGGTTCAGAGATTGAGACATTACATTCTCCTTCGCCAAACCTTGGTTGTAGCTCATATCAATCCGTTTCAGTTCATCCTCACTCGAAGGATGATTGGGGGAAAATACAATAACTGGATTGTTATTTTGCAAGAGTTCGATCTCGAATTCATTTTGGTGAAATCGAAGAAATCGTTGATCTTTGTGGAGCTCATATCTGATTTTCCAAGTTTGGAGGAGGAAGAGGTTTGTGAGGATACGTTTTTCGATGAGCATATTTTCCTTATCTCAACTTTGGATCCATGGTACGGGGATATCATTGTATATTTGCAAATGTTGAAGGTCCCTACTCACCTTTCATGGGATGAGCAACGACGATTACGTCATGTATCTAAGAACTACCTTATAGTGGATAACACTTTGTACTACCGTGGGGTAGATTACATTTTGCGTCATTGTTTAAACCATGATGAGGCTAAGATTGTGCTGAATGATTGCCATGGAGGGGCGTGTGGTGGTCATTTATCTCAGCTTTCTACAGCCCAAAAAATCTTAAGAGTAGGATATTTTTGGTCGTCGATCTTCAAAGATTGTGTTAATGCGGTCAAGAAGTGTCACCCTTACCAGGTGTTTGCATGCAATATGCGCTCGCATCTAGCCCCGTTACATCCTATTGTCACCATCGGTTCCTTCACCAAGTGGGGTCTTGAATTTATGGATTTCAACCCGAGTTCAGCTGGGCAGCATCATCACATTATAGTGGCTGTCGATTATTTCACGAAATGGGCAGAGGATATGCCCATAGTTAAATCTGACAGTGAGACAACCATGCATTTCATTTTCAACCAAATTATTACTTGGTTCAGCATTCCTAAAGAGCTTGTCACTAACCATGGTAGGCACTTTCAGAATAAAATGATGGAAGAGTTGGCTTCAAAGTTAGGGTATAAGAAAGAGCACTCATCTTCTTATTACCCTCAGGAGAATGGACAGGTTGAAGCAGTGAATAAATCACATAAGTCCATTCTCCAATGAACCATCGCACAAAGCAAGAAGAATTGGCATATCATGTTATATCCTGCTTTGTGGGCCTATAGAACTGCAGTTAAGATTGCCACTGGTTTCTCTCCATATCATCTTGTACATGGGGTGGAGTCTGTCTTGCTGGTTGAATGCAAAATCCCTTCGCTGAAGCTAGCTATAGATATTTTACCAGACACTTCCGCATTGGAAGAACATTTGGTCCACTTAGAGCAACTTGATGAGCACCACAGAGATGCCTTAGTGGCTCTAGAAATAAATAAACGTCACGTCAAGGTCCAATATGACAAGTCTATACATCCGAGGAAATTTAGTGAAGGTGATTTGGTCCTTTTGTGGGATCAAGCTAAAGAACCCTTAGGGGCAGGGAAGTTTAACCCCATGTGGCATGGTCCTTACATGGTCAAACACGTGTTAGAGAAGGGCACCTATGAGCTACTGGATTATGAAAAGATATCCTTGGCAGAACCTAGAAATGGGATCTATCTTAAAAAATACTATGCATGATCTTCAGCCAGGGCTGATTGTTGTATATTATTGTACAGGTTTTGAGTTGCATAGTTAGGTTTTCGTATGATGATCGAGTTTGTTGATTAGCTTTTGTTTCTTATGGCAGATGTCAATGGAGTATTCCATTTACATAGGATTCACCGATGGTGCCAGCCATCATACTCAAAAATTAGCTTCAGCTGCTTGGGTGATTTATACTCCTACGTGTCAAGTATTGTCTTTAGGAGGAATATGTTTACGGCCTTCTTCGAACAATGTTGCTGAATATAGTGCCATTATTGAGTTATTGCGGGATGCCATTTCACATGGTGTTCTCTCTCTTGATGTATGTCTTGATTCGCAGTTAGTGGTTTCACAGCTTAATGGCTCATATCGTATTAGGGATCTGATATTATTACGAAGATTCTTACGTGTGAGATTGCTAGAATGACAATTTGAGAATATAACATACATTCATGTTTCAAGAATTTTTAATCAAGTTGCTGACTCATATGCTAACTATGCGTTAGATTAGAATTTGTTTCATAGACCATAAGTATATCACAAACATACATTTTTGCACACATGTAAGTAAATAAAATAGATCATCATAAAAGTTTTTCATTAACATCCAAAAAGTGATGTCATAATACATAAGTGTCATAATACAAAATTGGGACTTCCGAGCCACCAAAATATAATACACGGTTGTACTAAAAGGAATACTCTCAAGTCTCTAAGCCTTTGGAGGATGACGGGGGTTCTGATCATGGTAGCACGCTACGGCTCTAGCTAGCCATCGAAATAATTGAACCCATGCATGTGGTACATCAACCACCTGGCATTGCATGGCCTCAGGAAAGCCCTCGAATTTTTACATGGGTACCCTATGCGTCAAGCATATGAAGTTTGTGTGAATGCTTTGGAGCATCCATTCTGCATCCGTACCCATGATATCGTCTCCTCTTCCCCTCCGTCTATGACGAGGGAAACCATCCAGTCACCATGGTCCAACATCTGCATACACATGACAGATTGTCACTATGTTTCATCACACCAAAACATGTCTTTTGAGTCAATATATCAAAAAACACAAAAAATTTAATAATTCAAAAAATTTAAAAAGTGGGTTTGGGATTCATTACCTATGTCACCATATGCCACTCCTGGTGATAGAGACATGTCCAGATCTCCACGGAAGTCTATCCTTGCATAGGGGTAGCCATCGATGGCAATGATCTACCTTCGCCACCATGGAAAGAAATATGTTGGGTAGGGGTTAGCCACCTTACCTCCGCCTAGTCTGTGCATAACATTTTCCCAACATCGTTGGGCCAAATCTCGAAGTACTCCATGTGGAGGAATGTCCACTCTAGGGCTTAGCCGTGGTACACACTCAAAGAAGAACGTGCTCAGTATGCTGCCGAAACTGAAGTTTCGCACCCTGCCCATCTTGCAGTCACTGAGTTGCTTCTTCATGTTGCTCAACAGCGTAGTTCTCCATCCATACACTGTGGGTCTCATACACTCCACCTCATAGAACATCAGTGGTTGAGAGGCCTGGTGGAGTGAAGCTAATACGGCTATCCTACCTAATGCCAATAGTATGGCCTTTAGTCCCAGAACCTGGATAGAGTTTGTTGGGATTTGACTCCCAACCTTTTCTGTGTCTGGAAATTAGTACATCGCAATGTACTCATCAATAGTCAATCCACCTCCTGGTCCATGAGATCGAAGATTTACCACCTTGCCTCGTCGAGATAAACCAGTGATAAAGTATATGTCCTCAACTTCTATGCTGAGCGACATCCCTTCAATGTGAAAAGACTTAGAGTCTGGATCCTAGTAATCCACTAGCATTTGGAGGAGTCTTGGTTTGGCCCTCAGGCTACCAAGACACCAAAAATTATACAAACCACATGCACGTAATGCTTGTTGGGCCATTAAATCACCTTGCACAGCCACTTCCACATCACCATGTTCTCTCTCCCTCCACTCTAACACTATCCTGCACAAAAAACAAGCTTTTTAATTATCATTTGCCCTTGAAAACTTCATTTGCAGCCTCATACATGACTGTTTGCAAAACAGCCACGTATGTACATGGGTTTGGGTGTTTTTTTCGTGTATGGCCAGCCCTATACGTGGAAAAAACCCCGATACCTGCATGGGATGAAACACACAACTTAGGATGGCCTAGAAAATTAAATGGACCATGAAAACTTAAAAAAATTGCATGAAATAGGAAGAGGAGGACATGAGGAGTTACCTGGATCAAACGGTGTCGAATTTCGCCGGACGATGCTCTTGGAATCCGCATTGGAAGTTTTGAGCTCAAATGGGTAAAAATTTCAAATGATATGGAATTTTTAAATTTTTTTCTATTTATAGAATTGTTTTGAAATTTGTTACCCACTTTCTATAGTTTTGACCATTTTTTACCATTTTGGACCTTTTTGAACTAATTTGATGATGTAGGAGTCCGTTTTGAGTGTTGTTTGATTGTGGTTTTGACCCATTCGTGTTGACTTCAGGTATTATCTCTAAATTGGCATATAGGTTAGGTTTCACATCCATTTTTACATTGCATGACCTTATGACCATTTCATTATAACCTTAGGTACGAACCCATTCTATCTTGTCACGAAACCTTCTTGTTGCTTTTAGAAGTGACATGATGTGAATGGTAGAGCTTGACCATACATGGGTACTCTAGTTAGCTCCTATTTTGCATTTGGTGCCCATGATGACGTCTTTCCTTTAGGGTGGGGGAATCCTTTGTATAGTATCGCCATGACTTTGCGCAAGAGCCTCATACTCCTCTTGATATTTTTTCAGGCCTTTTCCCCAGGACTCCCTTATGGCACGTATTTGATTTTGATTTATTATGATCATGTTGAATTCTTATTGATGGTTAAGTAGAAGTTTACTTCTGTTATGTTTTCCTATGTTTTACTTCTGTACATGCCTTTTGTTTTTACAATGCATTTTCCTAAGTTCATGAAGGATAGAATCCTGTTACAGAGTTAGGAGGAAACTGACTTAGTGTTTCCGCCCCTTGGAATCTTCCCGTGGGAGGAAGAAGGTGGAAACTAGAAAAGGGAAAGTTGAACAAGGAAGAATTATTGTTTTGCCACACCCTGGGATCTACCTATGGAAGGTGGAAAGGGCAATTGAAATTAAGGACGAAATTGTGTTTTCCGATTTCCGAAGTCCAAGGTCGGAAAGACAGAAGCGAAAGTGCGGGAGGCGGAAGGTGGAAGAGTCATTAATTGTTTTCATTGCATATTATATTTTTGATTTTCGAGTTGCGAGGTCAGAAAGGTGGAAGTGGAAGGTGGAAGGTCAAAGATCCGTTAAGTGTTTCTATCGCCCATTATTTTTTTGATTTCCTATTTTTGAGGTTGGAAGGGCAGAAAATAGAAGTGTGGAAGGCAGAATGCTGACAATTCATTTCATCGAGCCTTTGAGTTTTCGACTCCCGAGTTCTGAGGTTGGAAAGGTGGAAAGTAGAAGTGCGGAAGGAGGAAGGAGAAGTGCGGAAAGGACTGGTCTAGTAGAAAAATGATCATTCTGGTTGCAGAATGGATCTTTCAAGGGTATAACGACTATTACATTGGTTTCTAAGCCTGAGAATGAAGGTTGAAGAGTGTGTTAATGTCCATGCCCTCTGTTTAAAAGGAGAATAAGGGTTCTTGAAGTAAAAATTTTAATTTATCCTCATAATGGGGTATGGGGATGTTACGAAGTTGAGGGACCTCTTAGATGCAATCCTACTTTCATGAAAACAACAAGAGTTGAGTAAAACAAAAACGTGTTAGTGTTTTTCTGAACTACAACGCGCCTGAGCCTACCATGTCAATTTACATGCATGATAGGAAACACAAACCTTTTAGTGTTTTGTAACTACTACAAAGCGCTCTATTGTTTTATAATTACAAAAATTTCTAGCATTTTGTATTACATCAAAATGCTTTAGCTTTTTGTATTGCATCTATCTAAGGATATAGGGGATATAGATTGATGGCTTAGGAATTAGGGGTTTAGGCATTAATTAAGGGGTTATATTATTTAGGGTTTATGATCTTTAAGGGTTAGAGATTAAGGGGATAGAAGTTAAGGGTTTAGGATTTAGGGGTTAAGGGATAATAACTGATTAACTAGAGTTAAGAGGATAAGGCTTAAGGAGTTAGGGGATTTAGTTTTTAAGGGATCTAGGTCTTGGGTGTTAGGATATTAATGTTTGAGAGGTTATGGGTTAAGTTTTAAGGTATTATGAGTTAAGTGGTTTAGGATTGACAAAGTAAACTTAGGGTTAGTTGTCAGTGGTTGAAAGATTAGAGGGAAACATGTAAAGGGGTCAAGGGTTTTAAATGTTAGGGGATTTAGTGTTTAAGGGATTTAGGGATCTGTGTTTATGGGGTTAGGGTTTAATAGTTTAGACATTAAGGGATTAAATGTTTGTGGATAAACTAGGGCTTAGGTGTTGGGTGTTAAGTGCTTAGAGGTAAAGGGATTCAGGGGTTAGGGTCTTTAAGGGTTAAGGGATCGAGGGAACAAATGTTAGTGCTTAGTGTTTAAGAGGTTAAGTGTTAAGGGTGAAGGTTGTAAGTGTTTGGACCCCCCTTTCTCAAGTTATACTTTTATGTCCCAAGAAAATCCCTAAAAACCACCTATTTATGGATGTATGCAACTTTTAAGCTGATACCCATGTGTACATGTAGCTTTATCCACTGTAGCCCATGTACATCGATAAACCTGCATAAAAAAACTTTTGGAGTGTTCCTCAATGAGTCCTGAATAACTTGACTCTTGGTCTTCCATATGCCTAAAAACTCTTCGACTCGACCCTCCATTATCCATTGGAGGGATATATATTGAGCCTCTTGGATGCATTAAAGGAGGAGAATTTTGGAGAGCAAGGAAACTATAGTTCATTGTTGCCTCATTTGCTTATGCTTAAGTCTGCATCCCTTTGTCCTTTTGAGCACACATTGCTGCTCTTCTCAATCTTTTCATTTCTTTGTAATATTTCCATTGAGATGGAGGATTGAATTGGTAGAGGCCCAGGTGGGGGACTCATTTTCTTTGTTTCGACAAGGCGCCGACAGAGTTTGTCACTATTCTCTATGTTTATTTTTAATAGAAATATCCATTTCTCATCCATTACATGTGTATGACTATGAATATTTTATCCATGGATGTAGTTATATTTTCTTATACATTATGGTTTTATATATGCTAGAGTAGGCCTAACAATTTGATATATAGCATGCTTTCCCTGTTTACTGCTGTTGAGAGTGAATTATAAATACAAGCATGTTTGAAAAGCTCAACAAGGATCTACATCAATCATTTGGAATAAGGTATGCTTCATATCCCTTAGTGTTAGAAGCATTTGTTTCTCTTGCATATTGAAATGGATTGATTTCTGGTGTCATTCAGTTTGTTGTGTTCTACCCCAAATGTCACGTCCCCATCCCTTCGATTGGCGAAGAGGACGCGACGAACACCACATACAGACGGGAAAATGGCCCCATGAACATGAATAGGAAAAAAGATGATATTAAAATATTAAACAACATGCATAACAGAGTGCATAAAACATCATACAAGATGCATAATTCCTCAATCATTCAGCGGAAGCAAACATATTCATAAACCAGCATTCAGCATGTTCATCATAACTCATTAAACATCAATATAATTGCAGAGATAGAATAGCAATGGTACTTATCTTTTGATGAAGAGTCCCGCAACCAGCTACGTCGCTGCAATGTTCCACCCAACCATAGGCCAGCTTGTTCATCAATCTCTCAGCAATGCTGCCACCCCCGAGCTGGGCATGATTCCTCCAAGGATAAGGGTCAATGCAGGATTACACATATCCAAGGGACACACTCAGCAAACCAACACAGCTGGGTTTATCAGGCCATCCACAGATCGGCCAAGCCAGCATAGTCTGAATACCAACCACTGCATACCAGTAGCCAAAACAATCCCTTCACAGCCCCGTGAAGAAGGCAAGTCAACCGATGACAGTCCCAAACAAAAGGTGAGTCATAGCTCAAGCCCACAAGGAAACTCAGAGTTGTTCTTGGCCCTAACGTGGCCAAAAAAACTCACCGCAACCCAAAACTAGGGGAATAACAGCAGCCCAAACACACAATGGATGATTCACAGCCCACAGTGAATAGTAAACAACACTCCCAGCGTAGCCATGGGAGGCTCAGCTAATGACTATGGAAATCAACAGACACAATTCATAGTGAAAACGATGGCAGCTATACACAGTCCCAAATAGCAGGGAACCTCAGCCAATGAAACGTGGGGAAGATGACAGCTCCCGTCCCACAATGAAATAGCGGAAAACTACACAGTCTGATAATGGAGAGAAATAGACTCTCGGCATGGACAAGAGGAGAACACAACCACAGACCATAGTTGACAGCATACACAGCCACAATCGACATGGGGAACATATACTTACAACCGAACTGGTGTGAAACACACAGGCACATATCCCAGAGCGTGAACGGCTCCTGCCCCCGAAATCTTGAGTGACATCCACGATTTCACCTGCTCCCTGCGTGAGGAAAACTGACGCAGAACTCCTGTGCGTGAGGATAAAGGACGCGGCCAGCAAAATATGGGAACAACAGCCCATGAACAACAGAGAGAGCCCCCGACTGGTGCGTGAGGAGAACAGAACCGACCTCCATGTGAGAGTGAACAGGCCTGGGAAGAATGGCATCATGGAGAATATGGAGTAATTGAATGCCATCAGGGGTGGAGTGGGCGCATGGGCAAAGGCTGAAATCCTGCCACACCCACCACCATAACTGCCTCAACTACCATCCATAACTGCCCCCCAACAACAAAACCAAGACGTTAAAGAGGTTGGTGAACAAGAAAGGTGGCAAACAAACAAAGGTGATAAAACATGGGTTTTCCCCCATAGACTAAGGTTTGACATCCCCCACCCCTTATCCTTCGGAACCATGCCCTTTTCATTCAACGTTGCACTGCCGTAGTTGGTTGTGGTTTGTTTTATTTGATGTGTGTATTTACATGATGCCGAATTATAATGTGCCAGATAGCATGATATCCCATCGGCAACTATCCCCATTGCCGAAACATACACAACCAAATCGATGGTGGGGATTTTGCCTTGAGCTCCTCACCATGATTAATTACATTAAATACATCATGCAAACGAGGTCAAAATTGGGACATTACATTCCCTCCCCCTTGGAATAATACCGTCCTTGGTGTTCCATTACCTATATACAATACATATACAATTGCACATCAACATTTCAAAATTGCAGATCCGTCCCACATTCAATCATCTACTTTGAACGTTCAAGACCAAGCCCCTCAGCTTCCATGGGCTTCTCCCGCTGGTTCTCAGCTTCCAGCTCATCCCAAAGTCTAGGAACTTTGTGGCTATTGCCTTCATCATGTTCCCTCATTGGGCAGTCCCGGCGTAAATGATGTCCTCCGCATCTCTAGCATCTCATTGGCTGCTTCATGTTTATCTGCTCAATTTCCTTTGAGTCTTCATGCCTGGACCGTTTCTTATTAGGTCGCTTGGAAAATTGTCCCATTGCTGATCCACCTTCCTTTCCTTTGCTGATTACTCCCAGAAGGCTTTTCACCTCCCTTTGCATACCAATAGAGTCTTGCAAAATCTGGTGGTTCATTTCACTCTACCTTTTCTGCAACTTGAGCATCTCCCCAATATTCTCTTGGGTCTTGGCAATCACTTGAAGGAGACTTCCAGCTAAGTCCAAAAACTTTTGATCTGCTACCATAATCAACGTGCACCATTCGATTTCACTTTTCTCACCTGTTAAATGCACCATTGAAATTTTATCAGACCAAGCATAATATAGACATTAAAATCAGTCAGTTAATTACCCAATTGGCATGACAGTCCAAGCCTCATCAAGGAGACTTTCATATTTTTCATGCCTTCCCAACAGGCACACGAGCTCATTCATGTCCATTCTTGGGCAGGGAATTAACCATTCTATCATTCACAATTTACTTTAAGCAAATACATACATTTCATTTCAACCATACATGCATTAAACAATCCTTTGTTTTCACAATGCATAAATGTATATGTATATATATAATCAAAAGGCAAGAGAGAGAAGTAAGAGTTTTTTTCCCCTCTTTATTTTGTTCCATCCTAGAACCCACACCATCACTGTGGATTTTCATGCTCTCAGCCTCTTTCACTTCACCATGAATGCTGGACCAATCCTTCTTGGTCATGACACTTAGTGTCTTTGGTCTATTCCAGACCTCTAAACCATGGAGTCTCTCCACATGGTTTGTCTCGGCTGCTAGGAATCCCCCATCTTACTAGCACCTTTTTCATTACCGCTCAACCGGAGCTTTCCAGGATAGTCACATGTCCACATGCATCTCTAGGATGCTCTCATAGTCCTCACTTCCAGCGACACCTATATCCAAACATTGAATGAATTCACATGTTTAGTTTATTCTCATCGGTTTTATATCTAGAACAAGAGCTTAAAACATCCTAACCAAATCATATACACATGTATATTCATAAGCAAAATAATCCAATACTTATCTGTATTGTGCGTTTCCTCGTTCGTCCACAGGATCCTGCTTCGCTTTGCAAGCCTTGGGATCGCCTATGGACTTAGATGTTAGGTCAGCATGCCGGCTACTCCACAACATCAAATTTTTTTTTTTTAAATGTCCATCCAGTACATCCTTATGTCGACTGGGCTTGGAACTTTATCATGACCGTTTCCAGGTCTAGGATCTACTATGGATCGTCAAGCATATCACAGCCCATCATACACTTATATCAACATACACTTATACCAATATACACTTATATCAACAATAACCCTTACTCCGCAACCCCTCACAACAACCATTTACCATTTTACCTTTACCTTTAGCTTGTCAACACAAGCAACACAAGAAATACAAGAAAACTCATCAACGTTATTGCTCAAAAACTGTAATCACATTTCTCATCATTCACTATCAAGTATTGAGACACCAGGAGTACATCCACTCCCTAGAGTGTAATCAATATCGACAACCCTTTCATGACTCCACATCGGAAAAGTGTGCACTCTTCTCCGGTGTGTGCCATGTAGGCCCTATTCATACTCAAGCGATCGATCATCATGGAAATAAAATCAAACATGTTTTGCATATGGAATTTAATAATTAAACATGCATATTCATAGCAAGGGTCACAGAACACTTATCCATTTGCCGTCGCAGTATGCCTTTGTTAAGGAGGAATGGAGGCTCCTTCCCTGAGTTAAAAGTCCCTCAGTTTGCCATCCCAACTCCTTTTTACATTTCATATTCACACATGTCTTACCGACATAATTTATACCATATCACTCATGTTACTACCGAACATGCAGTGCAGATGAGACATTTCAAAATGTCCAATGGTGTTTCACCCGAAACCCATTTCCAAGGGAAAACCTTCCCATGAAGTTTGGCTCTTGCGGGTCATCACACATGATATTCCTACGGTGTGTATCCCTGACACATTCATCAAATATCCAAACAGTCAATCATTACTTGATAATACAATCCAATTGATCGTTCCATAACCAAGCAATGACATTGGTAATCAAATTCAATAAGAATTTGCAATTATGTCTACTACAGAAATTGACTTGTTTAGTTGTGGGTTTCTTGTAAGCAGCACTACTATGCCCATTATAAATTTATGCTTACTATCATAACACGATTACCCACTTACCATGCGTCCCTCTTGACACAATCTCATACAAGCCAACAATGATTAGTACTAGTTAGTGATTTCTTAAATCCGAAATTCACAATTCAAATTTAACAACCCATACCAACTACTTTTACAACTATGAGACTCTACTCATAAGGTTTGGCTCTTTTACATGGTAGATTCTGGCATAGGTCAGGGTCTTACCTCTCACTGCCATGTCCAAAATAATCTACCTGAAACATGAGCTTCAACATCCAAACACAAGCTTATGCAAGCCAGTAGTGACTAGTAGTTGTCAGCAATTCCTTAAATTTGAAATTCACAATTCAAATTTAATAAGCTCTTTCACATGGTAGATTCTGGCATTGGTTAGGGTCTTACCTCTTGCTGCCATGCCCAAAATAATCTACCTGAAACATGAGCTTCAATATCCAAACACAAGCTTATGCAAGCCAGTAGTGACTAGTAGTTGTCAGCAATTCCTTAAATTTAAAATTCACAATTCAAATTTAATAAGCTCTTTCACATGGTAGATTATGGCATTGGTCAGGTTCTTACCTCTCGCTTCCATGCCCGAAATAATCTACCTGAAACATGAGCTTCAATCAACCAAACACTTGGTAAGTGATGCATATAACCTTTTCATTGCTACAACCATCACTGAAGCATTTTCAGAATTTATATAAAAAAAATTCAAATACTTCTAACTGTTAGTCACATCAGTGTTTATCAAAGCTCATTTACTTCATGCAATCATTACCGTACTAAAATTGCAAGGTATAGTCACATCATTTGTGCAATTTAAAGGAAGTGGTTAGATACTCCTTACTTCACAAGCGTATCATTCACACCACCTTGCTCTTCAATAGAACGTTTCTGGTAGCCAATTGATCATGACTATCCTGCATTCATAACAACCTTTGAAATGGTTCCTGGATTGTCATCAATTCATCATCTCGGTCATTAGTCATTCATAATATCACATGCATTTATCTCAATGCATCACAACATTTGCACCGATACTTATGCGATCAATCACTCACATCCTTCATGTGCATACATTCAATGCATAACTACAAGATTCATAAAATCTTCTTAATGCATATCCATTCAATGGTGTCTTGCATTCAATATACCGTGCATGGCCTAACCATGACTAATTCATATAGGATGCATTATTATAATCAATATCATCAACATATATAGGCATGACACCTTTTTATATTCCAGCATCCACATGGTATGAGGTCTCTTACCTTTACCACTCCATGGAATTTGTCATAAGCAAACTCTTACCTGCATGGGTCTTACTTACACCCTTGACATGACCAATTTGATTGGACCTTTGCAGGAGATTGCAGCGTTTGCTCACCAACTTTTATCCTGGACTTGTTGCTTTATCCCTTTCTCCAGAGGGTTGCTGGTCACATTCCATTAACATCAGCAACATATTTAGCTAGGTCCATGTCGTCGTTGGTTTTTCCACTAATGCCAACATCAAGAAATGATTATCATTAGTGGTTCATTATAAATGTAAAATATTTAATATCCTATGTATATGATGCATATCCTTATGCATTTCAAGCATGAAACTCAGGAATATAGTTATAATCAACAAGACAGGGTTTTAAGGAAACTTCCCTTTTCAAGTCTTTCATCCTGGCATGGAACTACTCTTCCATATAGTAGCTGATTGACTTCATAGTCCTTGCTACCCCTGGGCATGCAAATGTCCAGATTTGTCCATTCGATAGCAGCGGCCATCATTAGCACTTTGCTGCTTCATGCTCAAATTCTGGTCACTTATCCTTGTTCCCTACTAGATAAGCTTTCCAACGCCTATCCATATGCTTCATCCTGACCTCGGGTGTAAAAACCACACCACTTCTAAAAGGAATAATTTCACCAAATCTCTGCATTTTTACACACAACTATATTTTGGTCTGGGTGCCAAATTCAGCCATTTGTAAACCACTGAAAACAACTGAAAATCCCACTGGAGGCAGTCGAAATCTGCTAGAAATCCCACTGAAAACCACTGAGAAATCCCCTTGGAAAAACTTAATTTTTTTTCCTTTGTTTAATCGGGTCTTATTCCAATTATCCATCTGCAGAATCGGCACTCAAACCACTAATCCTTCCGCAATGGTGGCTCTCGGAGTCATTTTTCTTCCACAACGATGGCTCTCGGAGTCATTTTTCTTCCGCAACGGCGGTTCTTGGAGCCATTTTTCTTCCGCCCGGTCGACGTTTTCTATACTTAGTCAATTTTCAAAACCGACTTCCTTCTTTCTTCCAGCACTTGATCAGCTCCATCATCCTTATTTCCGTCGATGAAACAGTTCATCAACAGCCGCAACAGCGGCCCAACAACTCCATGCATCTTCCGATCGACGGTCCAACCTGATCGGCATCAGCAAGATTTTACATTGGAAGCCAAATGGATTTGGCTTCTGCAATGGTGGATGCTCAAAGAACTTTATTCATGGCATCGGAGAACCTGCCCATCTGACGACTTAGTATTTCTGACAGTCGTAATGGCGGACTATCCAACATTAAGTTCTTCCGCAGAATCGGCGACGGAATCCCTTCCGCAGCCGCAACAGTGGAACACATAACTCTTTCTTCTTTTGGCGGTAGTCTTAACCTCTGTCGGTGATCAAAAGACTTTTCCGTCGGGCGCCTAGTCGTTTAGACTTCCGCAACGGCGGACTCTCAATCAATTTCTTCTTCCGGTGGCTAATATTTTCGTTACTTAGAAAAATTTTAAACTTTCTTTTACCGGGTCGGCTATCGGCGGTCTTTCTAGTCGGAAGCCGTAATGCTTTCGCTTCCGCAACGGCGGGCGCACGAGCACTTTCTTCCTCCGACGGTCAACGATTTTGAGCCCTTAACCTCCTCGATGGTGTCAACGTTGGAGGACTTTTCCTTCAGGTGCGTAGTTGCTTTGCCATCCGTAACGGCAGAAGTCCACTTCATTAACTCTTCCGCAACGACGGAAGTTAACTTCGCCAACTCTTCTGATTGGGGAACACTTAGACAAAATTTTGAATTGTCTTTCTTCTTTCCGCCGAATATAACACATGTCGGTAGTCGGACCAATTTCCCGTCAGACACTTAGCTGCTTCTTTATCCGCAACGACGGATGTCGATCCACTAATTCCCTCCGATGGACGCTTAGAAAAATTCCCGCGATTTTCCTTTACTGCTCTCCATCGGACGCGCTTCTGCCTAGCCTTCTGCAACGGCGGAAGTCCGTTCCACTAATCCTTCCACCATAGTGGAAGTAAATTTCATTAACTCCTCCGACTATCTAACACCTAGGCGATTTTCTTGAAATTTCGAATCTGATTTTTGTTGGGCTAGAAGAAGTTCTGCGTTTGTCACTGCACCTTCTTGGCCCATAGAGGCCCATTGTTACAACGTTGAGCTCTGATACCATACTGTCACGTCCCCATCCCTTCGACCGGCGAAGAGGACGCGACGAAGACCACATACAGACGGGAAAATGGCCCCATGAACATGAACAGGAAAAATGCTGATATTAAAAGCTAAAACAACATGCATAACAGAGTGCATAAAACATCATACAAGATGCATAATTCCTCAATCATTCAGCGAAAGAAAACATATTCATAAACCAGCATTCAGCATTTTCATCATAACTCATTAAACATCAATATAATTGCAGAGATGGAATAGCAATGGTAATTATCTTTTGATGAAGAGTCCCGCAACCAGCTATGTCGCTGCAACGTTCCACCCAACCATAGGCCAGCTTGCTCATCAATCTCTCAGCAATGCTGCCACCCCCGAGCTGGGCATGATTCCTCCAAGGATAAGGGTCAATGCAGGCTTACACATAGCCAGGGGACACACTCAGCAAACCAACACAGCTGGGTTTATCAGGCCATCCATAGATCATCCAAGCCAGCACAGTCTGAAGACCAACCACTACATACCAGCAACCAAAACAATCCCTTCACAGCCCCGTGAAGAAGGCAAGTCAACCGGTGACAGTCCCAAACGAAAGGTGAGTCACAGCTCAAGCCCACAAGGCAACTCAGAGTTGTTCTTGGCTCTAATGTGGCCAAAAAAACTCACTGCAACCCAAAACCAGGGGAATAATAGTAGCCCAAACACACAATGGATGATGGCAGCAATTCACAGCCCACAGTGAATAGTAAATAGCACTCCCAACATAGCCATGGGAGGCTCAGCCAACGACTGTGGCAATCAACAGCCACAATTCACAGTGCAAATGATGGAAGCTATACACAGTCCCAAACAGCAGGGAACCTCAGCCAACGAAACGTGGGGAAGATGACAGCTCCCGTCCCACAATGAAATAACGGAAAACTACACAGTTTGATAATGGAGAGAAATAGACTCTCGGCATGGACAGGAGGAGAACACAACCGCAGACCATAGTTGACAGCATACACATCCACAATCGACATGGGGAACATATACTTACAACCGAATTGGTGTGAAACACATAGGCACACATCCCATAGCATGAACGGCTCCTGTCCCCGAAATCTTGAGTGACAGCCACAATTTCACTCACTCCCTGCGTGAGGAAAACTGACGCAGAACTCTTGTGCGTGAGGATAAAGGACGCGGCCAGCAAAATATGGGAAGAACAGCCCATGAACAATAGAGAGAGCCCCCGACTGGTGCATGAGGATAAAGGACGCGGCCAGCAAAATATGGGAACAACGACCCACGAACAACAGAGAGAGCCCCCGACTGGTGCGTGAGGAGAACAAAACCGACCTCCGTGTGAGAGTGAACAGGTTCAGGAAGAATGGCGTCATGGAGAAGATGGAGGAATTGAATGCCGTCAGGGGTGGAGTGGGCATGTGGGCAAAGGTTGACAGCCTGCCACACCCACCACCATAACTGCCTCAACTACCAGCCATAACTGCCCCCCAACAACAAAACCAAGACGTTAAAGAGGTTGGTGAACAAGAAAGGTGGCAAACAAACAAAGGTGATAAAACATGGGTTTTTCCCCCATAGACTAAGGTTTGACATCCCCCACCCCTTATCCTTCGGAACCATGCCCTTTTCATTCAACGTTGCACTGCCGAAGTTGGTTGTGGTTTGTTTTATTTGATGTGCGTATTTACATGATGTCGAATTATAATGTGCCGGATAGCATGATATCCAGTCGGCAACTATCCCCATTGCCGAAACATACACAACCAAATCGATGGTGGGGCTTTTGCCTTGATCTCCTCACCATGATTAATTACATTAAATACATCATGCAAATGGGGTCAAAACCGGGACATTACACCAAGCCATATGAAATTTCTCTCTGTAACAGAATTGGTGACTCCGTTGGGGAGGTTCTTTCTTTTTCTTTGGGGTTTGGATGCACAATGTGCTTGACTTTCTCTTTGTTTCTCCTAGTTTCCATGTCACATTTTGTAGTATGTCCATCCATTGACAGTACCCTAGAGTGGTTTGACCTTGGCTTTCTTTTTGCCACCTTATTCTCTGTATACATGGGTCAGAGACTATACAGTCATGTATATACGCGGAAAGTACTCTGCCTAGTCGTGTATGCACATTGTTGTTCTTTGAACAGTCACGTACATCCTCCCTTTTGGTTGAGTTCTTGATGTGAGAAGTTGTTGGATGGGTTGTGAGTGTGGCTCAATACTTTCTGTTGACTATTCCTTTTGTGAACGAAAACCCCTTTATGTTAATTTTCTTTCTTTGAAAATTTTCCTAGTTGATTTATCTCCTTTTTTGTTTTTCCGTTAGTGCATTAGTCTTTTAGTCTCAGTGTCTTACTTGGATTTTATTTTCTACTTGCTGTAGAGACTAATAGATTTAATGACTTTTATTGCATTTTCAAAATAATTATATAGTTTCATTCTTACTTGCATCTCACATATGGATTTAAGGACATATTTGCATTGGGTTGATTGGATGAGAGTTGTGTTTAGGATTTCATATAGGAAGGATTACATTAGCATTTGGAAAGGAATGAAAATATAATAATCTCATGTAGTGGTATACCTCATTTTCTCATTTAAAGACAAAATTTCACTTGTCGTTGTTTGTTAGGTGTGCATATTTACTTTCATTGCTAAGTCATAAAATCATTGGTTGCACGGTCATTTCCTTTGAGTAATCACAACCTCTAAAAACAACGCTTAATTTAAAATGAATTACACATTTTTATTTGATAGGGTACATCAATAAGCTTAGGTTTTAGAGTCTTGGGATAGATTTTTGGGATTAAATTTATCCAAGAATACTTAACAAAATAAGTAGGTGTCTGTCCAGGTGAGAGAGTGAAATCATTGTTATAATTAGTGTTCTTAGGAGGCTCCTCTTACACAGGAGTTAAGCACGAGAAAACATACACATTTGTGGTGGGGATAGCTCCTTTCCACTCTCTGTGCAGTGCTAGATATACCGCCAAGATCTTATTCATATCTAGGGATTTTGAGGTACCTTTGTTGATTTCGAGCTTTGGGCTTTGTACCCTTCCCATACGGTAGATCCTGCTTGTGATTGTCTGCCTGAGCATTGATTATATGGGGGTAACCTGAGTTTCCTTACCTAAATATCACAAAGGGTACTTGTAGAGGTTATGTTGTGAGTGTCCTAGCTAGGTAGGAGTTGAACAACACAGTCTATTTACGCGTTGAAGATGAGGGCCACTATAATTGGTTACACACCTCCACTTGTAGTGTATGGGAGTTTCAGGCCTCTCCTAGGTGATACTGTTGGTTACAACTGGGAAGACCCGGGTTTACTTGTTATGTACCAACAATACCCCTAGCTCACTGGCCCTTTCGGCAACAGACCACAAAACGGCTTGAAGTCTCACCCGAAGTGATCTTATGGGTTAGCTAAAGACTCAAGTGTCCTCAACCAGGTTCTATGGCATCCTGGTGGTTCTTATCTCTTCTTAGCCCATGGGATCTCTTCGCGAGGTGATGTTCTCTCTTACTCGCTGAATCTGATAGGAGAAGGACTCTATTGCATTGCAGCCTCGCAGACGATGCGCAACCTTCCCCTCTACTTGCCTTCTCTCCTGCGATATCTCACACCGCAACTTCCCCGATGGTGTGAGATCACTTGTCTATCCTTGCGATATCTCCTATAGTAGGGATTAATATGACTCTCAAGGTCTAAGGGCTTTCTCCCTTAGGTACACTAGCTGAGTTAAACAGCCTCACTTAGACTTCTACGGTCTAATATGCTTAACATCGACTATGTGCAATCTTGCTGAACTTGTATACATAAATCACTTAACACTGTAACTGTTACTATCATGAATCAAGCACTGGTAAACTCATACATAGAACACTTAATGGATTCAACACGTAGTTCAACCTTCTAAGCTACTGTAAACCAAAATATAGCATACATACATTAACTATAAGCAAGGTTCATGTAATGAATGATAGATAGCAATAAGTAGAGACAATCACATGAATCAATCACACAACACACTGATTTTATGTGGTTCACTTCCAGGGTAGAAGCTATGTCCACGGGAACTGGTTTATATATTAGAACTTGGGAGAGTAAACACAGTTCCACTGCAACCTCATATGAAGTAGAGATCTTTTGGGTAACTCTGCGCACACCGCTGGGAGCCCTTCTCTCTTAGATCTCTTCTCTTCTTATATTGCTTCTCTTACAATATACTCTTCCTCTCTCTCTTTCTCTCACTCTCAATCCCTGTGGATTGTTACATACATGCTCTAGGAGTCAGCTACTGGCTACAGTAAGATACTACAGACTGAATAACAGAACCAGAGCTCGAATCTTCTATAATACAAATGACTATGAGCTAACAGACTATCTGACCCTCTGACTTAGTGAATTATCTGAATAGCTCGATGTCTATGAGCTGCAGATCGACTGACTAGCTAACCTTTCACTATACAAAATACATGATTTTATAGGAGGCCCAAAGGTCTCACCATTACAACACTGTGGGCCTGTCCCAACAGTAACCCAAAAACCCTAACTATGGCAATCGGTCTATCTGTACTCGAACTACCGCTTTCCATCACACCACAGCTCTCTGTAGTATTCCACGCTTCCCAACGCTGATCGTGGGTACAGGCGCTACTTCCTCGGTTGCTTCCCTTCTATACTTCGTCTTCAATACCTTGTCCTGTTGCTCCTTTTCTCTTTATGAGGGTAGCTGAGCCCTCCTGCCTACGCCGCTGCCTTAAGTGCACTAGTTGAGCTCTCTCCTCTCGGCCACTGCCTTAAGTGCAGTGGTTGAGCTCTCTCTTCTCGGCCGCTCAGGTATTGTTACCTTTGACTTTCTTTTCCCGATATAGCAGCTTTAAATGTAGCTACGGGACCCTGCTCCAACAGTCCCCTAACACTTACTTGTGGCTCGCCCTTGAGCCACTAACAACTGGTTTCTCTTGCTATAGTTTCTCCTTGGCTTCCTGCAAAGTCCTTGTAAATATCTATCGAAGTCCTGTGACTTCTTTCTCCATAGCTTCGACACACTCTTGTGCCATTTCAAGCATAGCTTGACTGATACTGGAGTCTTCCGTAACTTTAGTTTCACTTCTACTTGTAGTGAACTCCTTAACCTTCTGCTCAACCGCATCGACTAGCTCTGCGATTTGTTCTTGATAGGGTTGAAGCAGATTATTGAATTGTATCTCTTTTGCTCTCAACCGCTACGCTTCCTATTGCAAATGGTTTATCTCTGTTGTCTTCTTCATTTTTGCAATAGCTCCTAAGCTCTTAAATTCTTCCTTCATTGCTGCTGTGGCCTGCTCTATGTTCTGGATGCTCTGTTGCAATTCCAGTTTTTCTGGGGGCTCTTCTAGCTCTGACCATGTCTTTGTCACCTCATCTAGTAGTGACTGTGCGTCATATATGCGACGCTTCATCTGTGTAGCCATGAGTCTAAAGGCCTATGCCCTTGCTTCCTTGTCTGCTTGGGGTGTCCCTGGTGCTCGAGCCTCAAGCTCAACAATTTGTGCTTTGTGGTCTTCTTCCATCTTGGTCACAATTGCGCATCTGGCAAATTGTCCTATAGGTTACTTGGTTCTTCTCCTGAGTATATCCATGACAGATGATCAGGTCTGGCATTTAATCTCCTTGGTTTTACAATGATTTCAAAATCATACTCTTGAAACAGGAGTAATCATCTACATATTCTTCCCCCTAACACTGGCTTATTGACCAAATACTTTAAAGCGGAATGGTCAGTAAACATCTTGAATGAGGCACCCAACAGGTAGTGCCTAAACTTCTGTAGAGCATACACCATAGCTAATCCTTCTCTCTGTAGTGGTGTAGTTCTTTTCTGTAGTGGATAGCTTTCTGCTTGAGTATGCTATAGGGTGATCGATACCCCCTTCTCCTGGATGGGTTAAGACGATCCCTAGTGCGATGCCAGGCGCATCCACATGGACATGAAATGGCTTGGTCCAGTATGGAAATACTAAGATGGGTGTTGTAACCATCTTTTCTTTGAGAGTGTCTAGACTTTTTTGGCATTCCTCATTCCATAGGAATTTCACGTCTTTCTTTAACAACTTTTCCATCGATGCTGTGATATTTGCATAACCCTTGATGAATTTTCTATAGTACCCGGTATGACCAAGTATTGTCCTCAATTGCTTGACTGAGTTGGGCGCTGGAAGATTTACAATGATGGCAATCTTTGCAGGATCTACCATCAAGCCTTGTCTACAAACAATATGACCCAACAAAATACCAAATGGCGCACAAAATATACATTTTTTCAAGTTTAGAGAGATCTGGTACTGCCTACATTTCTCTAACATCAGTCTTAAATCTCTTATATGCTTGTCAATTAATCCAAATACAGTCCAATCATCAAAATAAACTTCTAAGAACTTATGGATGTATTCCTTAAATACAGCAACTACTACTCTTGAAAATATAGCTGGTGCATTTTTAAGACCAAAGGGCATTACCATATACTGGAATGAGCCCCATTCTGTCGCAAAAGTGGTCTTAGACCGATCCTTTGGATGGATTATGATCTGGTGATAGCCTGAAAATCCATCAGTGAAGGAGTAGACCTCCTATCCTCCCACATTGTCTAACACTTCATCAGTAAAAGGTGTCAGAAATGGGTCATGAAGTAATGCATCGTTGAGTTTACGCAAATCGACACAAATTCTGATTTCTCCTTTGGTTTTCTTTTCTTGCAAGACCATGGGACTAACCCATTCACTTTCTTCCATGGCCTCAATGATGCCTGCTGCTAGCATCTTATCGATCTCATCCTTAACTTTTCCTTTATAGTGAGGATTTAGTCTATATGGATGCTGCTTGACTGGCCTAGCATCCTCTTTCAATGGTATCCTCATTACTCCCAGATCTCCTACTATTCCCTTCATCTCTATGAACTTAGTGGGGAATAAGTCCTGATAGTCGTGTAACAGATCTGCAATGTGTGCTACTATTTCATCATCCCAATAGTCTCCAATAGAGGCAAACTTTGGTTCTGTGTCTGTGCTAATGTTGATCTTTTTAATCTTGATGGGCTCTATTATAGATGGAATCTCTAGCCTTGGTCCATCAACATTGCGGGTACCTTCTGACTCCGGAATGTTGATACTGTGAGGATTCTCATCCTCGTATTTTGGTTTTGCTGCGAAGTTATAAAACTCGAGCGCATCTTCTAACTGGATGGCCCACTCAGGTTGAGTATGCACTGATAGGGTACAGTCCTCAAATATCTTATTATTTATGACGTCTAGGGCCTGATCAATACTTGGATACTCATATTCAAAAGCGAAAGTGAGTTCGAAGCTGTCTATCATAAGTGGCCATGTAATGGTTCCTCTGCGCAACTTGGTCTCAGTGTACCAGTTCTTTGGAATTTGGTCTAAAGTATGAATGAATAGGTGAACCCATTCATCCTTGGGAATGTTCAACCAATTCTATTCACACATTTTAATATGTGACCTGGGGTCACTTTCTCCTATGTATCTCTACTGTAGACACTCCTGGTCATTAGAAAACCTGATCGCCATCAATCTCTTGAAGTCATCCCATGATGTGATATGTTCTATATGTGCATGCCACCATCTTACAGGTGTGGCTCTTACTGCAAGGTCAATAACGGACATCCTCTGCTCATGAGAAATTTCTTGTTCAAATTGCTGTAGGAAGTCATTGACGTCTGCTAAGCCATCAAACGACGGAGTATCCGTAATATTTGCACCAATCAATCATAGTGACTTAGTCATAAATGCACATATGCGAGCTGAGACTTCGTAAAGTCTATACTGCCAGTTCTCTACACCAACATCCGAGTCTGATGCGCATGAGCTATCGCATCACCAACTAATGTTTCCTTCTGCGGTCGGATTGATGTAATCACTCTGATTAGCGGTCATCTGATAGAGGCTCTCCATATTACGCACCTCATCCTCTGCTCGGATAGGTTCAATATACCTAGAACCCTGAAAAGGATCCAACGGTGCGATGACCCGAATCTGATTGTCCTCAAAGGTCATCTATCTTTTCTTTAAATCAATAACAACCATGTTACCGATTTCCCAATCAATTCCTAGTAGCACTAGATACGGTCTACTATCACCAATTATTTCTATAACTTAAAAGTCTGCAAAGCTGTGAACTCCATCAATGTCAACTAGCACTTGTGGTAATCGACCTAGTGGCGATACCCGCTGCTGATTAGCTAGTCTCATATGGATAGGTGATCTGGCTAACTTAGGGCTACCCATCTGTTCCTGTTTGTGCCAGAAATTGTTTCTAAGGCCAGAGAAACAAGCCAACACAATCTCAAATAAAACTTGATAAAACAAAGTAGGTTTTAGGTTTTCTGGAATGTTTTAGTGGTTGTAAAATTTTGGGGAAAGACAGGGAATACACTCATGAGCAAAGTAATAACTAAATCATAAAAACAAGAAGACAAATATGCATAATACATTCAACCAGATCCAACAGAACATAGTATTGAATTTCATTCATAAAAGACAAGCATCACCAGCATATAAACATAAACCGGTAAATGAATATATCATTTAAGCAACTAGAAAAGCTGAACAATGAAGCCAACAAAGAAAATGAAGGATAAAAGGTGTCATATATCTCATATTTTCATCATCAAATGCATACAAGAGCTTTATACTTAAATCATGAACAAGTCTAAACTCATGAACAAGTCTGCAGACCTCTTGAAGCTATCCCAAAAATCGAACCCTCCTAATGAATTTCTAACCTCTCTAAATAGTGTTTTTTACAAAATCAGTTAGGGGTCAAAAACCCTAACTACCTTAACCTATTTGATGGGATAAAATGAAATTTAGAATATTACAAAATATACTATTTTCTAAAAATAGTAAAACAACTAACTAACATGTTCCTCAAAAAGAGATAACAAAAAACTAAATCAAAAGCTAACTCATAACTCTTTTGCTGCCTCAGCCAGCAGAGCAATGCCATCTAGTGCTTGCGATTTCCTCTTAGCTTTCTTCTGCTCCTGCTCCAGGTCAGTTATCTTCTTTGTGAGTTCCTCATTTCTCTGCTGCAAGTCCTTCACTGTCTTCTCCAACTCTAAACAGTGCAAATCAGTGGTTCCTTTTCTTTTGAGAACCTCTTTAGACACTGCTGTCAGCTCATGACAATGGTCATTGACATCCTGAAGATCTTCTTTAAGCTTTCCGTTGGCCATCGTCAACCCCTCATTGACCTCTTGCATATGTTTCATCTGTTGTTTGTACTGCTGAATAATTTTCTACAAGTTTTCTTTATCTATGTCAACTGACCTTCCTGTCATGCTCTCTTGTTCAAAACTAGGGATCTCAGGTATGTCTGCATCCTTTATTAACAAGTCTAGAATATTAGAATCTTTCAAAATACCTGCTTACCTAATTATAAGTTCATCTCCCTTTTCCCATTCTTGATCTTCAACAGGAGGTATTTCAGCTTTTTCTTTTTGTTGCTGCTTTATCAGTTCATTTCTTATTTCAAGGAATATAGCAAACAATTCAAATTCAGGCTACCTTAACTCTTTTACAGACTATGATAATCCTTTTACCTTTACAGGTTGAGAAGAGGAAGCTTTAGCAACTGTTTTTCCCTTGTTTTTACTGTCCATTTTACCAATTTCTGTCTCTTCATTTGAGGAAGTATCAGTCAACACAGTCTCTTGTTTGGAATTCAATTTTGGATTGAGTAACCTCTTCATATTCCATCTTAGTTTATTTGTTGGCCTGGTTTTAGGCCTCCAATATGGGGTTACAGTCCTTTTCTTCTTCTTATTAGGTTTGGCTGCTTTGATCTCTGAAGTGAAGAATTCTCTACAGGTTTCATGCTTGCCTTCTGATTTATCAATGGGCTGATCTTCTTCTAGTAAATATCCCTCATCATCTGAGAGAATGGTGAGTGGACTTCTCTGTTGGGTTTGAAAATAATCTTCAGGCATAGCCACCTTTTCTATAATAGCAGCTTTAGTTTCCTTGGAGACTGCTGCTGGTATTAACTGCTGCCTAGGCTGCAATTCTTCTTCTGAAAACAGTGAATATCTGTCTGTAGTGCCAACTAAAGACACTTTGAGTTTACTGTCAACCTCCACATGCTCTGTTGCCTTCTCAACTTTGACATCCTCCTTGTCTACAGGCTTAGTTTTCTGACCTAATTTTCTCATCATCACCTTCCCTTTGTCTGCTTGCCTCTTAGGTTGCTGATCTTCTTGTTTGACTTGAAAACCTGACCAAAAAAGAAAGAAGTCGTAAGTTTTACCTTCATGCTGCAAAACAGTGCTAAAAATAAACTTAATTAGCCCATGATGAAAGATGGACTGAGAAGAATGGTCCATATGCCCTTTGACCCTGCTAGCCATTTTCTGCAAGCTTTTGAATAGGAAAAATGGAAGGTTCATCTTGGACTCTCCCACCATATGTTGCAAAAACTTGAAGTGATACTTAAACACATAAGCATACCTGCCCTCACAAGTAATATAACTATGCAAAATTCTGATTGGTTCTACCCATTTCTTTCTGAAATTTTGAATAAGAATGCCTTTATTCCAGTCAGGAGTGACATTGGTAATAGGTATCTCTGAGGATCAAAGGTAAATGGCAATTCCTTAAACCATAATTCAGCTTCATTCTTAATCCTTGTGGCTTCTGCAATCAATTCCACTGTCATCTTGAACTTAAGAGTATCAAAGGTCACCATGTCATCTTTAAAGCATTGTGCAAACTTGCAAGACACTTCAGTATTATACCCATTTATTCTTTTGAAGAATTAAAGCCAACTAGCCTGTTGGAATAGTTCAACACATTTAGGAAGTTTTTCGATCCAACCTACATCAGTAGGTTCAGCTTTGTTAATTTTACCACTCTTGCCCATTTTTCTTCAGAAGATGAAAACTGTATAGGTTTTAGGGTTCAATTAATGACCAGTCAAGTGATTGTTTTCTTTTCAAATCCCTCAGGTTTCAAAAACAACTCTCCTTACTCTTCTCTGACTACTGCTTTTGTTCTTTTGATACAGGCTAGATTCTTCACTACCACTGATAATTGTCATTCCATTTAATTATTCTAATGACTGTCCACCTCCAGCATATAGAATGAACCTGTGTATTAGTACCCATAACCTGCCAGAATTATGTATAAACAATCTCTTCACAAAAGAGTTTTACATGAAGAATCCCAACTGTCAACTTTTTATACTAAATGCAGACTGTTTATAGGTTAGATGAGAAGATTTATAAGCAGAACAATCTTAAACTTAGTCCATTTCAGCTCTCAGTAATCTTAGTATCAAAATGAGAGTAGGTTTGCCTCTACTCTCAAACCTTTAGCTCTTCGCTGCTTCTTTTGGATTTCAAAAACAGTAAGCTTCAAAACCTAGAAAAATTAGGTCTTTAGGCTATATAGGTTTTCATATTGTCTCAAATGTCAATTTCCTTCATCTCATGTTGCACCAGCAGCAGTATTAAATTTGAATCATCGTAACATACATTGTTTTCAACCCAGCCTCTTTTTAACTTCAACAAATGCATAGTCCAATATAAAGCTAATTTTCAGTTCTCCACTTAACAGAACATCTCAACATGTCTCAGGAAGCCATTTATTTGGATGAAATTTCATTTAACAGCACAATTTAACCTCTCCTTTGATCAATTTTGCTAAAACGAACCCCACCGAAAAAGCCCCAAATTTTCAGTTATATTGGCTTATCGTGGAATACCTTCTAATTGATCTACTGTAGATACTTTGAACTGTTCTTCATATTGTTTGAGTAATGACCTGAGAGTTACAGGTGTCTTTCAAGGTGCAATTTAAGTCCAGATGTCAAAATGAAGAAGCCCTAGTTTTTGGAGCAACTATGAAAACCTCCACTCTGTTTCCCAGCAGCAATGCCCGGTTTTTCAGTGGTTATAGTTACTCCACTAAGTCCTTCGTCTTTGAATTTCCATGCAAATGACAACTCATCTCATATTAAACTCTTACCACGCTGCTACCTGTCAAAATGAATTGCATTTGGGCTCACGATGACCACGATTCCCTCACGACGTGGAACTACCTGTTCTTATGATAATTTCTAAATCTACACGTAGTAAACACTCCACAATACGTGATTAGTCACTCATCATTCAAGAAAATGCCAAATTTTTTCTATAAAATCGGAAGAAATGAAGGTCGTGATATTCTTGTAGCGCCCTTTCATTAATTTTTGGCTCCAGCGCTACAAGAATAGTTTTAACGCTATTTTATCGCTGTCTTACAACTTTTAGGCATTTTGTATGGAGTTTAAAAGCTGCTTGAGTAATGATTATGCATGACTATGCTCATAAAAATCATTTGTGAATCCATTCTTTGATATAATGACCTTTAAAAACCCCATCAAAATGTAAAGGATCAAAAATAAAACAAAAATATAAAAGCCAAGTTCAAAAATTCACCTAACAACCAAAAATTTTCCTAAAGGAAGAAAATAATCAAACTTAAAACAAAAGAGTTACTTTGAATAAAATGAAAATCAAACCAAAATTGAAGAAACAAAACCAAAATTGAAAAAACAAATTACCGACTTAACATCTGGCTCCAGCTGCGGGATGAAGTCCTCCCTGTGAGGCTTCAAGAACCTGTAGACCAGTGCCTTCTGTCTGCTATTTTATCTATCTATCTGTAAAACTTCCATTGGGCTATGGAGTCTTATTTGTCACGTCCCCAAGCCTCCGACCAGCAAAGAGGACGCGATCTAATGGCTATAACAGACTGGGCTAACCGCCCATGAACATGTACAAGCTTAAATAAAATGTTGAATTGCTAAAACAGAATGCTGAGAAGAATGCATGAGAGTTTAACATGCACAAATTCAATTGTTCATCATACACAGCTTAATTAATTCATCTTGCACAGCGTAAACAACATGCATTCACACAATCATTATTTCAACATGTTCATTTCATTTTCATTAACAGTAAATATAGAATTGCAGAGGTAAAATACACAAGATCACTTATCTTATGAGAGCTTTGCTCCGCAACCAGCTACGTCGCTGCAATGTTCCACCCAACCATAGGCTAGCATGCTCATCAATATCTCAGCAACGCTGCCACCCCCGAGCTGGGCATGATTCTCCAAGGAATAAGGGAACTAGCAGGCTGACACATAGCCAAAGGAAACCAAAACACAGCCAAGCCAACTAAGTTGGGTTTATCAGGCCATTAAGGAGCTGGAGAAGGCAATTTGCTAAGCTGGTGAGCTCATTACAGAGCCAAGGACACCTACACCAGAACTAGCCTGACCTCTAAGACACCCATCCACACCCAACACAAGGAATCAGTCCCTTCTCTGCTACACAGTCCCTTAGGCCCTGCATTCCCTTCCAGTGCTATTCAGGGGTGATGGAGAAGAAGGTCAGCCCTCTAGCTCTATCTGTGTGGTTCTACCCACCATGTTTATCAAGAAAAACTCAGCCCACATCCTTGCTCCCAATACAGTCCGAAGACCAACAAATGCACTCCGGCAATTAATTCAGCTCTCACAGCTTAAACAGGGAAAAACGAATTACACAGCCCCATACGTAACAACAAAAATGGCTCACAACATGGGGAAAAACACACAGTCCTAAAGTTTATCAGTGAACACAACTCACAGCAGGGAAAAACGCCCCAAATCGTCTGTGCGTGAGACCAATAGTCAGTGAGACAGCCAAAAACGTGAATGGCTCTTCACAGCCATGGTAAAAACACATGAAACTTCAAAAAATGTGAATGGAAAATGCACCAGTAGCTCCAAAAAATGTGAGGAAGACAACCTAATCCCCAGCACTACCAAAACGACCTCCCATCCATGGGAAAAATGAAGCCAATAGCCAAAAACGTGGAAGGAAAAACACAAGAAAAATTCCAGCTGCTCCCAAAAACCCCAACGTGAAGGAGAATGGTGAGGAAAAATGAAAAACGTGGATGTATGGCAGAATGGCATACGTTTTTGGGCATTTTCCTTGCCAAGGAAGTCAGAACACGTTTTTAAAAAATGGGTCTCTGCCCAATTCGAATTTTTGCCCATACTCTTCCCATTCCATGCAATAACTAACTCAAGCACATTCTGGCAGAAATAAATGATTGGGGAAAAAGACAAGAAAGGTAGTTGACAGCTTGATGGGTCTTCTCATAGACATTTGGCTTTTCCCCATTGACCCATAGGTTAAATATTTCACCCCCCCCTTATCCTTAGGAAATCATGCCCCATTCGATTTAGTTGCCGCGACCATAGCTGGTTGTGTCCATTAATTAATTATGATGCATATTTACATGATGGCCAACATATTATATGCCGCATGCCCCGATAGACCTTCGGTGACAATTAAATCCAAAACATAGCATTACCGATCAATGGCGGGGCCTTGGCCTTTAGCTCCACACCATGATCATTACAATATATACATCATATACATCTAATGCAACGGGGTCGAAACTGGGACAC
>LPNX010902273.1:64474-107939 GCA_001517045.1 Pseudotsuga menziesii | reverse complement strand
CCTTTCACTGATCCTCTTCACTTGCTTGAAGTGTTCCCACCAAATGGATGCTCTTCCATTCAGATTGAATATGGAAACTCTTGCCTTCATGTTTCCTGAGTAATCGTGCACTTGAAAGTACTTCTTAATACCAAGAAGCCAAGCTTCAGCCTCTTGTCCAGTCTTTACCTCACCATCAAATGTAGGAGGTTTAGGTTTCTTAAATTCATCTCGAGAGCGATCCCTATGGTGTCTCTTTCTTTTTCTTCTATGGGAAGGTGAACTTGAATCCCCGCTAGATTCTTCAGATTCAGATGACCCACTAGGAGTCCTTCTCCTTCCCCTAGTACTGCTCTTACTGCCTTCTGGCTTTGCTGTATCTCGTCCAGAATCTATCTTCTTATGCAAGTCTGTCAAACTCTACAACATTGCAGCATTCAACTGATGCTGCTCTTCTTGGGCTTTGATCAAACTTCTCATGGTAGCTGCAACATCTGACGGGGTCTCTTGGAATCTCCTTCCATTTGACTCAATGTCGTCATTCCTATTACGGACATTTTCTCCCATGGCACCTTCTGCTTGCTCGTAGGAATCCCGAGCATCATACCCATCATGGGTTCTCATGTTGAACTGCAACTTACTTACCAAACTGCACTACCTGGAATACTGCCCTGGAAGGTGACTATAATTCTGCAAACGTGTTAATGACAACACAATTGTTAGATGCATAACATTGATATAAATCAACATTACTTACCTTCTCTTGGAATAATCACAAAATAATAGTTCGCCCAAACACACAAAACTTTATTCATTAAGAACGTATATTTGAGGGGGGACGACGGGGGTCAAGGGGGCTTGCCCTTTTGTGGCTTCCCTGCGCCACTGTAGGGCAGGTCGAGGGCAGCGCCCTCGTTTCTTTTTTTTTTTTTTGTAAATTGTTGATTTTTGCGCAATCTGGCGCATTAGCTCGCTGCCAAATTCTCATTTTCAACCCCTGAAAATCCTCAAAATTTCACTGAGAAACAGCTGAAATCGGCTGAGAAATCTCATAGAAAAACTCAAAATTTCCCTGTGCAAATCGGGTGTCGGCTGACTCTCTGATTGGCTGTCGGAAGCCTTTCACATCGGGTGGTCTAGTCATTTAGTCATCCGCAACGGCGGCTCCTCCGGAATTTCCAACCTTCCGCAACGTCGGACGCTCCTTCCCTTTCCTCTTCCGATCGGCGCACTTTCTCTTGCGGCGTTGGCAGTCTTCTTAATCGGCCGGCAAATTCCTCTAGCTTCCGCAACGGCGGACGCTCGAAAGCTCCGAAGCTTCCGCAACGGCGGCTCTCAAAAGCTCCAAACCTTCCGACTTGGCACTTACGTCGGACATCGGCTGACTTTTGGATTGGAAGTCGGATGACTTTGTCTTCCTCTGAATCGGCTCCCAGACCATTCTTCCTTCCGCAATGTCGGACGGAAAACTTCTCCAATTCATCCGCAACGGCGAACGCCCACTTCACCATCTCTTCCGATTTGGCACTTAGAATCACATCGGACATCGGCAGACTCTCGGAACATCGGACGTCGGACCACTCTCCCTTCCGACGAATACTAAAACACTTAGAAAATTTTTCAATCTTTCTTTTACTGTGTCGGCTGTCGGCGGCCTTTCCAATCGGAAGCCAAATCGATTTACCGTCCGCAACGACGGGTGGGAGACTTCACCAATCCGTCCACAACGGTGGATGGGAAGATTGTGAAACCTTCCGCAACGGCGGAATTTTACTTCCTCCAATGGCCTGACCGTCCCATACTTAGCCGAATTTTTAACTTCTCTGTGGCATCGGCGGTCGGGTGACTTTACGATCGGCTGCAGAATCACTTCACCGCCTGCAATGGCGGGCGGGATAATTTACCAATCCATTCGCAATAGCAGACGGGGACTTCACGAAACCTTCCGCAATGGCGGACAGGAACTTCATGAAACCTTCCGACTGTTCACACTTACACAGAAATTTCCCAATTTCAAATTTTCACAGTCTTCCACTGGTTCGGCTGGGCAGAATGAAATACACCACTGTCAGTTGGTTCTTCTTGGCCCATAGAGGCCCACTGCTGCAACTCAGGAGCTCTGATACCATGCTGTCACGTCCCCAAGCCTTCGATCGGCAAAGAGGACGCGATCTAATGGCTATAATAGACTGGGATAACCGCCCATGAACATGTACAGGCTTAAATAAAATGCTGAATTGCTAAAACAGAATGCTGAGAAGAATGCATGAGAGTTTAACATGCACAAATTCAATTTTTCATCATACACAGCTTAATTAATTCATCTTGCACAGCGGAAACAACATGCATTCACACAATCATTATTTCAACATGTTCATTTCATTTTCATTAACAGTAAATATAGAATTGCAGAGGTAAAATACACAAGATCACTTATCTTATGAGAGCTTTCCTTCGCAACCAGCTACGTCATTGCAACATTCCACCCAACCATAGGCCAACGTGCTCATCAATATCTCAGCAACGCTGCCACCCCCGAGTTGGGCATGATTCTCCAAGGAATAAGGGAACTAGCAGGCTGACACATAGCCAAAGGTAACCAAAACACAGCCAAGCCAACGAAGTTGGGTTTATCAGGCCATTAAGGAGCTGGAGAAGGAAATTTGCTAAGCTGGTGAGCTCATTACAGAGCCAAGGACACCTACACTAGAACTAGCCTGACCTCTAAGACACCCATCCACACCCAACACAAGGAATCAGTCCCTTCTTTGCTACACAGTCCCTTAGGCCCTGCATTCCCTTCCAGTGCTATTCAGGGGTGATGGAGAAGAAGGTCAGCCCTCTAGCTCTGTCTGTGTGGTTCTAGCCACCAGTTTTATCAAGCAAAACTCAGCCCACATCCTTGCTCCCAATACAGTCCGAAGACCAACAATTTCACTCCGGCAATTAATTCAGCTCTCACAGCTTAAACAGGGAAAAATGAATTACACAGCCCCATACGTAACAGCAAAAATGGCTCACAACATGGGGAAAAACACACAGTCCTAAAGTTTATCAGTGAACACAACTCACAGCAGGGAAAAAAGCCCCAAATAGTCTGTGCGTGAGACCAATAGTTAGTGAGACAGCCAAAAACGTGAATGGCTCTTCACAGCCATGGTAAAAACACATGAAACTTCCAAAAACGTGAATGGAAAATGCACCAGCAGCTCCAAAAAATGTGAGGAAGACAACCTAATCCCTAGCACTACAAAAACGACCTCCCATCCATGGGAAAAATGAAGCCAACAGCCAAAAACGTGGAAGGAAAAACACAGGAAAAATTCCAGCTGCTCCCAAAAACCCCAACGTGAAGGAGAATGGTGAGGAAAAATGAAAAACGTGGATGTATGGCAGAATGGCATATGTTTTTGGGCATTTTCCTTGCCAAGGAAGTCAGAACACATTTTTCAAAAATGGGTCTCTGCCCAATTCGAATTTTTTCCCATACTCTTCCCATTCCATGCAATAACTAACTCAACCACATTCTGGCAGAAATAAATGATTGGGGAAAAAGACAAGAAATGTAGTTGACAGCTTGATGGGTCTTCTCATAGACATTTGGCTTTTCCCCATTGACCCATAGGTTAAATATTTCACCCCCCCCTTATCCTTAGGAAATCATGCCCCATTCGATTTAGTTGTCGCGGCCGTAGCTGGTTGTGTCCATTAATTAATTATGATGCATATTTACATGATGGCCAACATATTATATGCCGCATGCCCCGATAGACCTTCGGTGACAATTAAATCCAAAACATAGCATTACCGATCAATGGCAGGGCCTTGGCCTTTAGCTCCACACCATGATCATTACAATATATACATCATATACATCTAATGCAACAGGGTCAAAACCAGGACATTACATTATTATGCTTCACTCACACCGGTATGTACAATGAAAAGTGAAAATGCTCTTATAAACTGTAGAAATGCTTGAGGAATTGCCCATTAACAGGGCTGGACAACTCCTCACCTTCCAATGACTGCAAGATAAAAGTATTATTTTCCAAAACTTTTGACACCAAGAAAGGGCCAAACCAAATATTGTCAAACTTACCATGCTTACCCTTTTTCTCCTTTCTTGCATCCCACCTTAGAACCATATCAGCAACTGAAAAAGTATTTTCTTTACTGTTTCTGTCAAATCTGCTTTTGATCTTGGCTCTATACAACTGTGCCTTTTCATCCACCTTTTCCCTGTTTTGTTGTAACTCTATCATCTCAAAAATTCTCCTATGCATATCATCTGGCTCCTCTTGAGCATTCTGGAGAAATTTCATCACTGGGATCCCCAAATGAACAGGGAAAACTGCCTCTATACCATATACTAACTGATAGGGAGATGTTCCAATTGCTTGTTTCACTATGATCCTATCAGCCCACAATGCATATTTCAGCATTGAATCCCATGATCTTTTGTTATTATTTAGCAGCTTCTTAATGCTCTGAATGATATTCTTATTAGAGGATTCAGCCAAGCCATTACCCTGGGGGTAATAAGGAGTTGAGTGCTTCAACAAAATACCGTTCTTTTCACAAAATGCTATCATTGCCTTAGACTTGAAAGCCTTAGCATTATCTGTCACTAACTTTTGAGGACAGCCAAACCTGCTCAGGATATTCTCTTCAATGAAATCCATGATTACCTTGTCTGTAGCATTCCTTGTAGGAATGGCTTCCACCCATTTACTGAAAAAATATGTTACTGTCAGAATCCAGTGATGCTGTCCTGAAGATGCTGGATCAATTTCTCCAATGAAATCCAGACCCCATTGCTGGAAAGGAGCATTGATTGCAATGGGTTTCAAAGGCAAAGACAACAATTTCTATTTTCCAACAAACTTCTGACAAGGGACATAGGCCTTTACCTGTTGATAAACATCTGCAAACAAGGTGAGTCAATAGTATCCAGCTCTCAAAATTCTATATGCTATTGTTTTCCAGTATGTGTGCCCCCCACAAGCACCCTCATGAGATTCAGAAATCACTCCTCCTATCTCAGATTGATCCAGACACCTGAGCAAGATACCCCCATGGTCCTTCCAAAACAACTGTTCTTCTACTAGACAATACTTGGTAGCTTTAAGTTTTAAAGATCTAGCAGCCTTCCTATCAAAATATTCAGGGCATTGCAAAAACAACAGAAAATATACTATGTCTGCATACCAGGTAGATGTGGAGTAAAAATCCATGATCTTCTCTTTTCTCAGAGCTGCTTGATCTTCTTCTTGAGCTATTTCTTCAGCCATAACATAGAGTCCCAGAGCCTGACAAATTGATTTAGCCAGCAGCTTGGCTAAACCCTGTCCCTTAACAAGCTTAGTAGGTCTGATCTCCACATCATACTCCATAATCTTTAAAATCCATTTGCCTCTCTTCCCTTCACTAGCAGGCTATGTTAAGACATCTTTCACAGCAGAATTTGGAACAAATGAAATGACTTTTGAATGCAAGACATAAATTTTGAAAAATTTCAAAGCCTTTACCAGAGCATAAGCCTGTTTCTCCAATATACTATACTTCAGCTCAGAATCTCTGAGAGTCTTGCTGAAGAAAGCAATAGGCTATTCCAAACCTTCTTTATTCTTCTGAAGTAAGACAGCTGCAATTGTGTCTTCTGATGCAAATGAGAAAGTAAGGAATTCTTTAGTAAAATCAGGACCTACCAATACCGGTGCTTCAGTAAGAGCTACCTCAATTTTCTCAAATGCAGCCTTTGCCTCAGTAGTCCACCTGACTTCTTGATCTTTCTTGAGCATGGTTGTGATCTGCTTAATGGTTTTAGCAAAGTTGGGAATAAACCACCGCAGAAAATTAGTTTTGCCAATGAATGATTGAACATCCTTTTTACTCCTAGGTAAACTGATCTTCAGTATAGCTTTCACTCTTTTCGGATCTATTCTGATACCATCAGCAGATACCAAGTGGCCAAGTAGTTTACCTTCTTGCACAGCAAAATGTGACTTCTTGGGATTTAGAGAAAGGCTAAATTTTCTGCATTTTAGGAAGGTCTGCCTTAAATGCTTCAAGTGCTCATCATCTGACTGAGAGAAAACAGTAATATCATCCAAATAAATAACCACAAACTTATCTTTTTCTCCCACAAAGGCAATATCCATCGCTCTCTGAAAGGTTGCTCCAGCATTCATCAAGTCAAAAGGCATCTTGTCATACATGAATGTCCCCCATGGAGTTGTAAAAGCTGTCTTCTCCTTATCATCAGGGTGCATTGCAATCTGATTGTACCCTGAGAAACCATCCACCATAGAGATCCTTTGTGCTCCAACCACTTGCTACAATACCTGTTCAATCTTAGGAAGAGGATAGTTGTCTTTTAATGAAGATCTGTTCAGGTTTCTAAAATCAACACATAATCTAATCTCTCCATTCTTTTTTCTGACAGGGACCAAATTAGCCACCCAGGAAGAATACCTGAGAGGCACTATTATCTTTGCATCCAACAGCTTCTTCACTTCTTTTTTAATTACGGGAAACAAAGCTGGATTGATCCTTCTCGGTTTCTGACGAAATGGTTTAACATTTGGCTTTAAAGGCACCTTATGCTGTATGATTCATGTATCATAAGTTCTTAGTTCTTCATAGGACCATGCAAAGACATCTACATGCTCTTTTAACAGTTTGATATATCTATTTCTTTGTTCAGCTGTCAATGATTTAGAAATTTTGACCATTCTAGGATGTTCAGCTGAACCAATATTGCAGTCTATCACATTCTCTTCTGAATACTGAACAACAGGCTTTGAGGGTGTATCATCCTTTGTAAATATTCTTTCCAGAGGTACCAGACCTTTAGGAATGAAATTACTCTTCAATTCGATGATCTTATGACCTGCTATCTCTTCTGCAGCAATTTCATCTAGCTGTTCTTCTTCATCATCCTCTTCCTGATCAATTATGGAATTTGAATACTCATCTGTAAGTTCAATGAACCTTTTAATCTCAGTATCATCTTCAAATACTCTCCACTATTTTACATTATCAGGTACAGAAGGTCTGTACCTTATTTCAATTGGATATTTCAGCTGAGTGGTTTTAGGGATTCTGAAGTGTGTGGCAGCTAAAGCCAATAAATCTGCTGTCTGATTATAATCCCTTGGAATGTAAGTAATATTAAAAGCTACAAAATAGTTTTCAATCATGTCCCATACTTCATTCCGATAAAGCTTCAACATACCCTGCTTCACTTGATAGTTGTTCTTCACCTGCTGAACAACTAGTTCGGAGTCGCCAAATGCAGCAATCTGCTGAATGCCCAAATCTTTTGCAGCTTTTAATCCCAGTAGCAAAGCCTCATACTCAGCAGTATTGTTTGTAGTAACAAATTCCAACTTGTACATGAGCCTCACTGTTTCACCTCGAGGATATTTGAGAAGAACTCCAGCTCCAACACCCTCTTTGCATGAGGATCCATCAAAATACAATTTCCACAGTGCATTTTCTTCTTGTTTGCTGTGTTTTATTGGTTGTTCCTTTTCCACTTGTAACAGACCAGTAGAATTATCTTTCTCACTGAAATGTAGCATGCATGTACCAAGATATTTATCAACAGAGTACAGTGGGTGATTAGTGGGATTCTTGTCATCTGTCACTATGTAAGCAAACTGCAGCTCTTTGTACAGTCTTTTAGTTTCTCCACTAAACACAGCAATGGTGGCATATGAAAGGTCCATTTGTAAAGTTCCTCCAACCTTTTTAGCCCATGACCTAGATAGAAGTAAACCAAATTTCAGTGTTATATCAGCTACCACAACATCCATTATCACACTTTTCATGGGAAACTGAGCTAGGCTAACAACCATGTCCTTTATCACTCCAAGACACTTCACTGCTCGGGAATCAAAGGCATATAGGTCATGGTAAGGTTTAGTGATACTCAGGCCCAAAGCTTCCATAACAGCCTTTGGCATCAAATTGTGGGATGCTCCTGAATCTAAAAGGCAATTGTGAATCATTTGATCATGGACTATCAGGGTGAAATAGAAAGGACGTGAAGCACCAGCCTCATTTTCAGGTTTTTCAGCTAGGGCCGATCCAATGAATATTTTAGGGTTTTCTTCCTGCAGATTAACTATGTCTGAAACAGGATGATTACTTGCTGAATTCATCACTTTCAAGACTGTTTGTTTATATGAAGGATTATTTATTAACTCAGTTAAAGGTACATGAATCTTTAACTTTCCTAATTCATTCTCCAAACTGAAACTCTGAACATATTTGTTTACCTCTTCCACCTCTGGAGTCTTCTTTGATTTTTCTGCAACTTGTTTTTTTTCTGGCACAGGATTAGCTGTTTGTTTAGCAGGGACAATCTCAGCAGGGACATCTGCTTTCTTCTTTGGGGCTTGCACCACCTGCTTTGGGCCTGATCTAAGATTTATAATCTTCTTGGGTCCATTCTGATGAACAACAGCAATTACAGCAGTCTTTTCTAACTTCAGGTCATCCTCAGCTTCAAACATGTCTGCATCATAATATTCTACATTCAAAAATTCTTCTTCAGTAACAAAACCTCCAGAGAATCCATCTCCAAAATGATTCATATCCTGATCAGTCTCAGTCTCTTCAAAAATCAGCTTTTCATCAACTTCTTCTTCATCAACTACATTGTTTTGAAGAGGTGGAGGCACTCTCTGATCTTCATTTTCTCTCCTCTCTCGCTGGATATAATTGTTCCTACGCTCTCTTGGTATGAATCTAGGAGCAAATTTCCTTCTAAACTGATTCTGGTTATTTGGATTTCGTTCAGCTTCTGGAGCAGGTTTGCCAGAATTCTTTTCAAGTTCTAATTTATTCAATTTTGCAGTGAGAATCTTTACCAGCTTAGCCATTTCATCAATCTTGGCTTCAGAAGAATGAGGAGCATAAATTCCTGGAGTTGCTTCCTTCTTTCCCTTTTTATCATAAAGCTGCTGAGATGTTTCTTTCTTAAGTCTGTTTGAAGCCAATAAATTGGACTCAACCTCCAATGCTGCATCTTGCATGTTCAGCAAGGTGATAGGTATCCTTTCTCTCAATAATAGAGAAAATTCATGGTTAAAGGCATTGTCAAAGGTGAGTTTAGCTGATGTTTCAGTTGGCTTGATTTCTGCTGGAATCCTACTATACATTTTGTTAAACCTTTTGGAAAAATCTGCAATAGTCTCCTCTTTTTTTCTTCTGAGAGCTCCAAACTCAGTTATATAGTAGGTGTGATCTTTTGTGTCTCCCCATTTCCTCATGAAGAGATCCCAGAGCTCTTCAATTATAGTGATGGAGTTGGCAGGCAACTCTCTGAACCATTTCCTTACATCCCCATCAAGGATCTGAAAAAATACCCTCATCCATACATCTTTGATCTCAATGTTTTGATTGTCAGCATAACTCAGGAAAGCCTCCCAATGTTCTTCAGCAGTGGTTTCTCCCTGTCCATTGAACCTAGGCATATACTTCTAGTAATCACCTCCAGGAAATGCATATAAAGGCTAAGGTAAGACTAATGGTGCATACCTGGCTGCAACCATCCGGTCCATCATATCTATGGGAGGGTTTTGGGCTGCCATCTTTGGACTGACTGGTTTTGAAGAAGAAGCTTGAATAGAAATTGATTTAAAAGAACTTTTACCTAATTTCAGTTGAAAAAGAGGTATTTTACCAGGAGAGGCAGCTTTGGCTTTTCTAAAGGATTGAGGATTTACAAAGATTTGAAAAGAGCTATCAGGTATAATAGGCTTGATCCAAGGTGAAGTTTCAGTTGAATGTATTGAAGCACCCAACTGGTCAGGGTCACAGAGGGTTGATAAAGATTGAGACCTTCGGAGTTTTCTTGCTGTTTTCAATATTTGTTCAGGGTCTGAAACCACTGAATGTAACGGTGAAGTAGGTCTGCTCCTGGTTCCCACTCCTTTAGAAGCCACTGTGACAACTTTGGTGAAAAATTAGCCTTCAAAAGTACTGCTTTAAGTCCACCTCTTAAACCAGTAAAATAGATGAGTATCCCAGGGAAGATATGCTTCAGCTTCATCCCCGGTAATGGCGCCAAAGATGTTTGTGCCAGAAATTGTTTCTAAGGCCAGAGAAACAAGCCAACACAATCTCAAATAAAACTTGATAAAACAAAGTAGGTTTTAGGTTTTCTGTAATGTTTTAGTGGTTCTAAAATTTTGGGGAAAGACAGGGAATACACTCATGAGCAAAGTAATAACTAAATCATAAACACAAGAAGACAAAGATGCATAATACATTCAACCAGATCCAACAGAACACAGTATTGAAGTTCATTCATAAAAGACAAGCATCACCAGCATATAAACATAAACCAGTAAATGAATATATCATTTAAGAAACTAGAAAAGCTGAACAATGAAGCCAACACAGAAAATGAAGGATAAAAGGTGTCATATATCTCATAGTTTCATCATCAAATGCATACAAGATCTTTATACTTAACTCATGAACAAGTCTGCAGACCTCTTGAAGCTATCCCAAAAATCGAACCCTGCTAATGACTTTCTAACCTCTCTAAATAGTGTTTTTTACAAAATCAGTTAGGGGTCAAAAACCCTAACTGCCTTAACCTATTCGATGGGATAAAATGAAATTTAGAATATTACAAAATATACTATTTTCTAAAAATAGTAAAACAACTAACTAAGATGTTCCTCAAAAAGAGATAACAAAAAACTAAATCAAAAGCTAACTCATAACTCTTTTGCTGCCTCAGCCAGCAAAGCAATGCCATCTAGTGCTTGAGCTTTCCTCTTAGCTTTCTTCTACTCCTGCTCCAGGTCAGTTATCTTCTTGGTGAGTTCCTCATTTCTCTGCTGCAAGTCCTTCACTATCTTCTCCAACTCTGAACAGTGCAAATCAGTGGTTCCTTTTCTTTTGAGAACCTCTTTAGACACTGCTGTCAGCTCATGACAATGGTCATTGACATCCTGAAGATCTTATTTAAGATTTCTGTTGGCCATCATCAACCCCTCATTGACCTCTTGCATATGTTTCATCTGTTGTTTGTACTGTTGAATAATTTTCTGCAAGTTTTCTTTATCTATGTCAACTGACCTTCTTGTCATGCTCTCTTGTTCAAAACTAGGGATCTCAGGTATGTCTGCATCCTTTATTAACAGGTCTGGAATATTAGAATCTTTCAGAATACCTGCTTGCCTAAGTATAAGTTCATCTCCCTTTTCCCATTCTTGATCTTCAACAGGAGGTATTTCATCTTTTTCTTTTTGCTGCTGCTTTATCAGTTCATTTCTTATTTCAAGGAATATAGCAAACAATTCAGATTCAGGCTGCCTTAACTCTTTTATAGACTGTGATAATCCTTTTACCTTTACAGGCTGAGAAGAGGAAGCTTTAGCAACTGTTTTTCCCTTGTTTTTATTGTCCATTTTACCAATTTCTGTCTCTTCATTTGAGGAAGTATCAGTCAAGACAGTCTCTTGTTTGGAATTCAATTTTGGATTGAGTAACCTCTTCATATTCCATCTTAGTTTATTTGTTGGCCTGTTTTTAGGCCTCCAATATGGGGTTACAGTCCTTTTCTTCTTCTTATTAGGTGTGGCTACTTTGATCTCTGAAGTGAAGAATTCTCTACAGGTTTCATGCTTGCCTTCTGCTTTATCAATGGGATGATCTTCTTCTAGTAAATATCCCTCATCATCTGAGAGAATGGTGAGTGGACTTCTCTGTTGGGTTTGAAAATCATGTTCAGGCATAGCCACCTTTTATATAACAACAGCTTTAGTTTCCTTGGAGATTGCTGCTGGTATTAACTGCTGCCTACGCTGCAATTCTTCTTCTGAAAACAGTGAATATCTGCCTATAGTGCCAATTGAAGACACTTTGAGTTTACTGTCAACCTCCACATGCTCTGCTTCCTTCTCAACTTTGACATCCTCCTTGTCTGCAGGCTTAGTTTTCTAACCTAATTTTCTCATCATCACCTTCCCTTTGTCTGCTTGCCTCTTAGGCTGCTGATCTTCTTGTTTGACCTGAAAACCTGACCAAAAAAGAAACAAGTCCCAAGTTTTACCTTCATGTTACAAAACAGTGCTAATAATCAAATTAATTAGCCCATGATGAAAGATGGACTGAGAAGAATGGTCCATATGCCCTTTGACCCTGCTAGCCATTTTCTGCAAGCTTTTGAATAGGAAAAATGGAAGGTTCATCTTGGACTCTCCCACCATATGTTGCAAAAACCTGAAGTGATACTTAAACACATAAGCATACCTGCCCTCACAAGTAATATAACTCTGAAAAAATCTTGATTGGTTCTACCCATTCCTTTCTGAAATTTTGAATAAGAATGCCTTTATTCCAGTCAGGAGTGACATTTGGTAATAGGTATCTCTGAGGATCAAAGGTAAAGGGCAATTTCTTAAACCATAATTCACCTTCATTCTTAATCCCTGTGGCTTCTGCAATCAATTCCACTGTCAGCCTGAACTTAAGAGTATCAAAGGTCACCATGTCATCTTTAAAGCATTGTGCAAACTTGCAAGACACTTCAGTATTATACCCATTTATTCTTTTGAAGAATTCAAGCCAACCAGCTTGTTGGAATAGTTCAACACATCCAGGAAGTTTTTCGATCCAACCTACATCAGTAGGTTCAGCTCTGTTAATTTTACCACTCTTGCCCATTTTTCTTCAGGAGATGAAAATTGTATAGGTTTTAGGGTTCAATTAATGACCAGTTAGGTGATTGTTTTCTTTTCAAATCCCTCAGGTTTCAAAAACAGCTCTCCTTACTCTTCTCTGACTGTTGCTTTTGTTCTTTTGATACAGGATAGATTCTTCACTACCACTGATAATTGTCATTCCATTTAATTATTCTAATGACTATCCACCTCCAGCATATAGAATGAACCTGTGTATTAGTACCCATAACCTACCAGAATTATGTATAAACAATCTCTTCACAAAAGAGTTTTACATGAAGAATCCCAACTGTCAACTTTTTAGACTAAATACAGACTGTTTATAGGTTAGATGAGAAGATTTATAAGCAGAACAATCTTAAACTTAGTCCATTTCAGCTCTCAGTAATCTCAGTATCAAAATGAGAGTAGGTTTGCCTCTACTCTCAAACCTTTAGCTCTTCACTGCTTCTTTTGGCTTTCAAAAACAGTAAGCTTCAAAACCTAGAAAAATTAGGTCTTTAGGCTATATAGGTTTTCATATTGTCTCAAATGTCCATTTCCTTCATCTCACGTTGCACCAGCAGCAGTATTAAATTTGAATCATCGTAACATACATTGTTTTCAACCCATCCTCTTTTAACTTCAACAAATGCATAGTCCAATATAAAGCTAATTTTTAGTTCTCCACTTAACATAACATCTCAACATGTCTCAGGTAGCCATTTCTTTGGATGAAATTTCATTTAACAACACAATTTAACCTCTCCTTTGATCAATTTTGCTAAAACGAACCCCACCGAAAAAGCCCCAAATTTTCAGTTATATTGGCTTATCGTGGAATACCTTTTAATTGATCAACTATAGATACTTTGAACCGTTCTTCATATTGTTTGAGTAATGACCTGAGAGTTACAGGTGTCTTTCAAGGTGCAATTGAAGTCCATATGTCAAAATGAAGAAGCCCTAGTTTTCGGAGCAACTATGAAAACCTCCACTCTGTTTCCCAACAGCAATGCCCGGTTTTTTAGTGGTTATAGTTACTCCACTAAGTCCTTCGTCTTTGAATGTGCATGCAAATGACAACTCATCTCATATTAAACTCAAACCACGCTGCTACCTGTCAAAATGAATTGCATTTGGGCTCACAATGACCACGATTCCCTCACGATGTGGAACTACCTGTTCTTATGATAATTTCTGAATCTACACGTAGTAAACACTCCACAATACGTGATTAGTCACTCATCATTCAAGAAAATGCCAATTTTTTGCTATAAAATCGGAAGAAATCAGGGTCACGATATTCTTGTAGCGCCGTTTCGTTAATTTTTGGCTCCAGCGCTACAAGAATAGTTTTAACGCTATTTTATCATTGTCTTACAACTTTTAGGCATTTTGTATGGAGTTTAAAAGCTGCTTGAGTAATGATTATGGATGACTATGCTCAGAAAAATCATTTGTGAATCCATTCTTTGATATAATGACCTTTAAAAACCCCATCAAAATGTAAAGGATAAAAAATAAAACAAAAATATAAAAGGCAAGTTCAAAAATTCACCTAACAACCAAAAATTTTCCTAAAGGAAGCAAATAATCAAACTTAAAACAAAAGAGTTACTTTGAATAAAATGAAAATCAAACCAAAATTGAAAAAACAAATTACTGACTTAACAGTTCCCATGTCTGCTTAGTCAGAATATTTACCTCTGATCTTAAATCTAGGATTACCTCATCCATTTCAAATTCTTCGACTTGCGCTGTGAGCCTCATATCTCTTCTTGTTCTTGTATGTCCCATAATATTATGAACAACACGCTGCGCACTGTTCATGGAAGAAGACGGCTGACACTGATCTACGATGCGCTGAAGCTCTCCGATAGCTTTCTCATTTCTCACAAGTTTTATGCAACTCCACATGAAGGATTGTACATTTCCTGTCGACTCATCCTCGTGGCACCTTCCCGATGTGGTAGCCTACAATATCTGTACAGGGCTAACGCCATATGGTGTTTGCTGCAGTACGCCCCTAGACGGTAGTACTTGCGATCCTGATGGTGTAGGGTCATTAAAGAAAGTTTTAGCTTCCTGAATTATTTCTTTATTCTTCTGCAGGTCAAGTGGTGTTGATTTATTAGTAGCTTTACGCACCCACTCCAGACCTGTATTCTTCTCGTCATCCTGCGATGTTCTACTAGTAGAAGCACCGTTGCGAGTCACAATGTTGACTCTTGGTTCTGGTCCTTTCTGCTCAGCAGCAATAAGCTGAATGTTCTAGTTTACTGCTGGTTTAGGGTCCCTAATCTTGGCTAACAAGATTAGAAACTCTTCTATAGGATGATCGTAGGACTTGCAATAGTTACATGTCATAGTAGGGTTATGGAAATCCCTAGCATAATATCCTACAACTCCATAGTTGTAACAAGTAATTGGTCCACGGCCACGGCCAAAGCCTTCACCACGACCAAAGCCTCCTCCATGGCCTCGTCCTCTGAATCCTCCTCCACGGCCAATATAAGCTAGTTCATGCTGTGGTCCTGCTATTGGAGCCAGTGTCTCTGATTGGACTTTGTACAAGTCATGTTTTCTCTCGACCATGAGATTGTAAGCTCGACAATTATGTTCATCATGTCCTACTGACTTACAGAAGTTATAGTATAAGTTCTTAGGGGTCTGTACATAATTCTGAAGTAAAGGGCATTCTTGTGGTATATGTCCTCTGGTTCTGCAGAGTTCACACCATGGCCCTTGGGTCTGTGCTAAGGGGTTAGGAGCCCCACTTTCTAGATATTCAACAAATACTGGACAGTTATCTTTCGTATGGTCCTGTCCTTTACACTTTGTGCACCATAGTTCTTGTGCAATCTCTTTGCCTTTCTTAATCTCGCATCTGTAAGGTGAGATTAGCTAACTGGTTTTGCAAGTTTTTCATTCCTATACTAGTCTCATCTAGAGGGGAAGCCTCTAGTTTCATTTCCATCTCCAACGCGTCATCCTGTGTCTGGATTTTCTGCTACATCAGTGGCAGTCTGATATGGGGGAGTAGTGCTGCAATAAACCATTCCTTATGCTTCTCCGGTGCAAACTCAAAGATGACTTGGTCTATAAGGGCTTTGAATTTTTTATCAAAGTCCCATACTGACTCTGAAGGTAGCTGTTTAATGTCTTTGAGATCTGTGATACACTGTGACTCAGACTTAGGTTTCTTAAATTCTTTAATCATGGCGGTCCTGACCTGTATGAGCATTCTGGGCAGCACTGAGGTATACTTCATATACCATGTTAAGGCTCGTTCCCTAAGTGTGGTGACCAACTGTACAAGTTTAATATTATCATATTGGATCCCTTTAATGGTCCACACGGCTTCACATAGAAACCAATGTTGTTCCGGGTCTTCTACCCCTGTACCCTTAAAGGTAGGTAGCTTCATGTCATCCCCCATTCTATTTCTACATGGTGGATGCTGATTTGTTGTGTGACTACCACTTGGTGGTGTAGATGTAGGTGATGTAGTGGTAGTATGTACTGTATGTGAGCTACTAGATGGAGTTCCTGTGGGGTTATTCTAAGTCTTGGTTGATTTCTGTGGGGTATAAGGGTGGTAAGGGATACCCCCTTCTGTTCTTTCTGTATTACTGTGACTCTGTTCTCTAGTATGGTCTGAACTATTTTCAAATATAGAAGATCTGAAATCTACTTTATATTTCTTAACACTACGTGTACATCCAATGTCATCAAAATCACTCTCAAACTCTTGTGACATTACACTTTCTTAGCTTATTCATCTGAGAATATATCCATTACTCCTTTTTCATGTAATAGCATCTTAATGGAAAAATTTAAAGAGTTCAGGTACTTACCACAATATCCTTTGAAGAAGTACCGCTCTGCTTCGCTGAAGCTTTTTCTTTGATCAACTGCAAACTCTGTGATGAAGCCTTCTAGCACACTCGCAAGCCAGAAGTCTACTACTCGTGAAGTGGGATTATCGATGCTCCTGACAGTCTGAATCATCTCTGGTGTCCAGAGAATGTGCCTTTTCTGCTTGAATATATGCTTATCAGTCAACTTTGATAACCAGTCATACAACTCATTTCCAAAGGTCGAAAAAAATATCTGATGTACGTCTATGAAGATATGTTTTTGTAACCAGTCCTCTGTACTCAACGTAGGACTCTTGTTTTCTGTCGCAGCAAATTCTCTTTCTGTAGACCCAACCCACTAGTTGAGTTATTCTTTAGTAGGATGCCAATAGAACATTAGCTCTTCAGTTTGTTCAAAACCGGCAATGGAACCATTTGTTGGTTACGACTGGGTAGACCTGGGTTTACTTGTTATGTACCAACAATACCCCTAGCTCACTGGCCCTTTCGGCAACAGACTACAGAATGGGCTGAAGTCTCACCCGAAGTGATCTTATGGGTTGGCTAATGACTCAAGTGTCCTCAACCAGGTTCTGTGGCATCCTGGTGGTTCTTATCTCTTCTTAGCCTGCGGGATTTCTTCGTGAGGCGATGTTCTCTCTTACTCGCTGACTCTAATAGGAGAAGGACTCTATCGCATCGTAGCCTCAAAAAAGATGCACAACCTTCCCCTCTACTTGCCTTCTCTCCTGCGATATCTCACACCACAACTTCCTCGATGGTGCGAGATCACCTGTCTGTCCTTGTGATATCTCCTATAGTAGGGCTTAATATGACTCTCGAGGTCTAAGGGCTTTCTCCCTTAGGTACACTAGCTGAGTTAAACAGCCTCACTTAGACTTCTATAGTCTAATATGCTTAACATCGACTATGCGCAATCTTGCTGAACTTGTATACATAAATCACTTAACACTATAACTGTTACTATCATGAATCAAGCACTGGTAAACTCATACACAGAACACTTAACAGATTCAACATGCAGTTCAACCTTCTAAGCTACTGTAAACCGAAAGATAGCATACATACATTAATTGTAAGCAAGGTTCATGTAACGAATGACAGATAGCAATAAGTAGAGACAATCACATGAATCAATCACACCACACACTAATTTTACGTGGTTCACTTCCAGGGTAGAAGCTATGTCCACGGGAACTGGTTTATATATTAGAACTTGGGAGAGTAAACATAGTTCTGCTGCAACCTCATATGCAGCTGAGATCTTCTGGGTAACTCCGCGCACACCGCTGGGAGCCCTTCTCTCTTAGATCTCTTCTCTTCTTATATTGCTTCTCTTACAATATACTCTTCCTCTCTCTCTCTCTCTCACCCTCAATCCCTGCAGATTGTTACATACATGCTCTAGGAGTCAGCTACTGGCTACAGTAAGATACTACAGACTGAATAACAGAACCAGAGCTCGACTCTTCTATAATACAAAATGACTATGAGCTAACAGACTATCTGACTCTCTGACTTAGTGAATTATCTGAATAGCTCGATGTCTATGAGCTGCAGATCGACTGACTAGCTAACCTTTCACTATACAAAATACATGCTTTTATAGGCAGCCCGAAGGTCTCTCCATTAGAACACTATGGGCCTGTCCCAACAGTAACCCAAAAACCCTAACTGTGACAGTCGGTCTATCTGTACTCGAACTGCCGCTTTCCATCACACCACAGCTCTCTGCAGTCTTCCATGCTTCCTGGTGCTGATCGTGGGTATAGGCATCGCTTCCTCAGTCACTTCCCTTATGTACTTCGTCTTCAATACCTCGAACCGTTGCTCCTTTTCTCTTTATGAGGGTAGCTGAGCCCTCCTGTCTATGCTGCTGCCTTAAGTGCAGTGGTTGAGCTCTCTCCTCTCGGCCGCTGCCTTAAGTGCATTGGTTGAGCTCTCTCTTCTCGGCCGCTCAGGTACTGTTACCTTTGAATTTCTTGTCCCGATATAGTAGCTTTTCCTGTAGCTGCGGGACCCTGCTCCAACAGAGACATACCTACTACATTCAGGATCTCATTTATCCTCCCTCTTGGCTTGCTTGCACTTGGATTAGATTTTCTCAGGAGTGTTGTCTTTGTGTGCTAGTTAAATTTAGGGATTGCAGTTACTTGAGTATATTTATGCTATCTTGAGTTCAGTTCCTTTTATGTTCAACATGACTGATATCACTACTAGTATCCTATCACCTGTTCTAAGCCTAAGTGCGGACCTTGGTGTTGGACTGGGGGGCACACATCCCCTTACCTTGATTGTTGATTTGGGAGTGTTCATATTCCACCCTATACTCCATTTTTGGAGGATTTTCACTCCCTTCACCCGATATTAACACCAGTGTTTGTTCTCATGGGGGTGGTAGTGGATACGTGAACATTGGGTCTCCACCTTAAATTCCTTCTTATGTCCCATTATCCACCGCATTGTTTCCTTTGAATGCAGTTGTCATGATCACTCCTCCTTGTATCCTATAGTTTGGACTCTTTACTAATTTTTCCAGCTGTTTTGGACTAATACTATTGTCATATAGGGTCTATTTTTTTTACACTCTCTCTTATTCTTTGAATTGTTTGTGCCCATGACAGGTATTATTTCAAACTTCCATATAGGATAGGATAACATTTCCTCTTTGCATTATGCATTTTTATATGACCATGTTGCCTTAAACTATAGGTACGAACCCACTTTGTAATGTTGCGAAAACTGACATTGTTATCAGAAGTAGAATTACGTAAGTGGTAGATCCTTCCTATTCATGGTTTCCCTAGTTTAAGATCTCTCCTTGTAATTTGGTACCCATGTCAAGATTATTCATTTAGGTATGGGAGTCCCTTATAGTCATGCCATGTATTTGAGCGAGAACCTAATATCTCTCTTGAACTTTATGCTGGCCATCTCCCATAGGGAATCTCTTTTATATCAAGTTGTAATTGCATTTAATGTGTTTTCCTTGCCTTATTGAGCTTTATGTCGGCTCTCCACTTCAGAATTATAAGCCATATATCCTGATCTTGTCTCATTCCTAGAAAATTAGAGCCTTTAATATATCCTCTACAGCTTGATCATCCCTTACAGGGAGGAGACCTTCCCCCAAGTGTCTTTATCTTGCACATGCTTCCTTGAATTGAGAATAGGTATGTTCCACTGCATGGAACTAGCTTGCTTTCCCATGACACTAGTATCCTCCTAGCTATGTACTATAAGCACTCTTATTCTTTTTCAAGCTTTCTAATCTGAAAAAAAAAGTCAAAAAAATTAAAAAACATAAAAATTTGGACAGTAAATGATATTACTTTTGGCAGCTATCGAGTCGTGTCACATTTGAATAGAGAACTACATATCACATCCATTGGTTTGATTATTAGTATGACTTTAGTATTTGTACTCATTTTTCTAAGTTTTCTCCATCGAGTGGTTATGCTTCTAGTCCCTATGGAGCCTCTATCAATGCCTCCCGTGTCATATATTTGTCCCATTTTGCATGTCGAGTCTATGTTTCCTATTCAATCACCATTTGTTTATGCTCTTGTTTGAAGGAAGTTTTATCTCGAGTAGGCCATTCCTCAGTTATATTATATGTTCATGTCAGTCATTCCCAATACAGCTACTGGTTCATGCACATCTTGTTCATCTGAGTTCTTCCAAATCATCCAGTGTTGTTGAGAACCTCATGTTTGTTGATGGGGGATTCCTCAATTCCCTCCTTCCAACAGATTCCATTACATCGACTTCAGATCATTTATTATGGAATAAGAGTCTATAGTCCATTGAGTGCATAGAGACTTACACTCATTAGTGGTAGTTTCTCTCACCATTGACAGTTTTGGGAATACATCAATGTCCCTTGATCGATGGATTCTTTCAAGTGCTCTACCTCAACACATCTCTTCGCACTTGTTAGATTGCTCTCTATACCTTGATTCCCATTATAATTATCAGTGGGATATCTCACGTCTGTTAACAGTATACATCAATGACTAGTAATCAGACAATGGACCATCATGTTTGAACTTGACATATTTATTCACATGATGGGACATGTACTCGTAGCAGTTTGCGTAGAAGACCTTCAAGCTTGGTGGCATTCCACATATGCTACCTCTTTGATCATGCCAGTATTTATGAGATGTCAACTCTCATGACCAGATTCCAGTATATTATCAGATATCTTCATCCATTATGGAGATCTTGTTCACTATATATTATACATGGCGATGACCACATGTGGCATATGTCTATTATGCCTATTCATGGCCATTGTAATCTTATGCATTTGATACTGGTGCATGTATATTTGCAGTCACATGATGAGATTTAACATTGTATTGTATTGTTGAGTGGATGGTTCTTCCACCCGGTTCTTCATGACTCCACTTTTGGGATGGATATAATGTATTTTGACCATCATGTTACCCCTCTGACCTCACACATTAGGGGGCATATGTTATAGCTTATTTTATCACACTTGGGGATCACACTTTTATGTCCTTCCATGTCCCTCTATAGAATCTTTGGACCCCCCTAACTCAAGTTATACTTTGATTTCCTAAGAAAATCCCTAATAAACACTTGTTTATGGTTGTACATGACTTTTAAGTTGATACTCATGTGGACATGTAGCTTGCTCCACTATAGCCCGCGTACAACAGGAAATGTGCATAAAAACAAAAAAAAAATTGGATTTTTTATCAAAGAGTCCCAAATAAATTGACTCTTGGCCTTCCATATTCCTAGAAATGCTCCGAATCGACCCTCCATTGTCCATTGGAGGGATATATATTGAGCCTATTGGATGCATGGAAGGAGGAGAATTTTGGAGAGCAAGGAAACTATATTTCATTATTGCCTCATTTGCTTATGCTTGAATCTACATCCCTTTGTCCTTTTCAGCACACATTGATGCTCTTCACAAGATTTCCATTGCTTTATAAGCTTTCCATTAAGATGGAGGATTGAAGTGGTGGAGGACTCAGTTTCTCCATTTCGACGAGGTGCCGATAGATTTTGTCACAATTCTCTCCATTTATTTTTAATAGAAATACCCATTTCTCATCAATTACATGTGTACTACTATGAATATTTTATCCATGGATGTAGTTATATTTTCTTATATAAGATAATTTTATATATTCTAGAGTAGGCCTAACACTTTGATATATAGCATGCTTGTCTTGTTTACTATTTTTTAGAGTGAATTATAAATACAAGCATGTTCAAAAATCTCAATGGGGATCTACATCAACCATCTGGAATAATGTACGCTTCATATCTCTTAGTGTTAGGAGCATTTGTTTCTCTTGCATATTGAAATGGATTAATTTTCGGTGTCATTCACTCCATTGTGGTCTACCCCAATCTATAGGAATTTTCTCTCTGTAACAATATTTTTCAATACTTCCATCAGCTACATGTTTTATCTTGTAGATCCACTTGGAATATACCACACTCTTGTTTTCTAGTTTGGGTACTATATGCCAAACATCATTCTTCATTATTGATTGGTATTCTTCCATCATTTCTTCTACCCATTCTTTATTTTGTATGAATTCCTCGTAACCGGTGGGTTCTTGATCTACAATATCACACATCAAAGCTACATAGTTGGAGAATGGATTTGATCTCTTGATTTTTCTTGTGGAGCCTTCTGGAGCTCCATACTTCTCTTCTTCTTGTATGATTTATCTTACGTAAGTAGTTTTTCTCTTTCAAGATATATCCATAGTAGGTATTTCCTCAGATTATAGCATATCACGATATTCTTATGCTAGTATTTCAGGAGGGGGTTCAACTTCTACCTTTCTAGGAGATACATCCTCTTCATGTACTTCTTCAAGATGACACCTTCGAGATTTATTAAGAGATATTTATTCGTCAAATGTCACATCCCTACTAATATCTATATGATGGAATCCTGAAATGTATATCCTAAAGGCTTTGGAGAGTTCACAGTGTCCAACAAATATTCCCTTCTTTCCGGAAGGATCCAACTTGGTTCTCTTCTCTTTTGGAATGTGAACATATACTGGACAACCAAATATCTTGAGATAGATCAGTTCAGGTTTCTTTCCTGTAAACATTTCTTCAGGAGTCTTGAATCTAAGAGAACTATGAGATAATCTATTTTTCACATACACAACTATGCTTGTTGCTTCATCCCATAGATGCATGGGAAGGTCTTGATAATTAATAATTGTCTTCACTACTTCCATAATGTTTCTATTCTTTCTTTCCACAACACCATTATGTTGGGTATTGTAGGGAGTGGTTAGTTCCCTCTTGATTCCAGCTTCTTGGCATAAGGCTTCAAATTCTTTTGAAGTTTATTCTCCACCATTATCTCTTATGAGTGTCTTGATTATTCTTTCTGAATGGTTATCTATCAAGGATTTGAATTCCTTGAACACTTCACTCTTTGTATTCAAGAAGTATATCCATGTATTTCTTGAATAGTCATCAATAAATGTAACATAATATTCATATTCACTTAAATATGTGGATGAGTTAATTCCATCGTACCTTTAGTATTTGTTTCACTCTTCGAAAATGGATTCTTGATGTTATCCTTCTATGCCATAGTTCACTTGAGCTAGTGATCTCATGGACAAGGGTTGTTTCTGGATGTCCCTTGAGTTTGTACAATCTTCCTTCTTCTTCACCAATGACCAAAGCATCTTCAATCGTCTTTCCTTTGGTCCGCATGAGTACTTGTCCATCTATAAAAGAAAATATATATCCTTTCATATATAATGTTGAGATGGAAAGTAAGTTCTTTTTCAAACCTGGTACATATAGTAATTCCTTCATATTCATGGAGGTTCCAGAGTCAATCTTGTAGCTTGATTCACCAATGCCTTTGATGGGATATAGATAGTCATCTCATAATGATAATTTCCAAAGAGAGTTCTTCTCTTCAAGTCTTGACAGAATTTGCTTCTTTCCTATCATGTTCTTTGAAGCACCACTATCAAGAAGCCATGTATCTTCTCCAGGTATTACATACCCAGAGAGTGTAGAGAATAATACATATTATTCTACATCTTCTTATTTTTCTTGTATCTTTCGAGGTCTTTCTTCTGCTTCTTCATCTTCATCTTCAGCTAGATGAGCATGATGTCTTTTTTTGTTGTTCTTATTCAATGTACACTCTTTGGCAAGGTGTCCTATCTTATGAATATCCTTGTGACTATCCTTCTTGATGTTTGATTGTCTTCTTCTTCTCGTATGGGTGGCTAGAGCTTGATCATCTTCTTTAAGTAGAGATTCTCTGTTAGCTACTCTAGCTTCCTTTTGGATGCAATCTTCTCATACAATGTCAAACTTCATACATTCTTTTCTAACACACATAGTCTGTATGAATGAATCTCGAGGTCTATTGAGACCATTTAGAGCAGTAATAACTATTTCATCTTCATCAAGGGAGTTTCCAATGGAATCTAGTTGTTCCTTGAATTGGGAGACCCCTGTGAAGTAATATTGAATATATTCTCCTTTGCTCATATTAGTACCCTTTAATTGAGCTCTCAAATTCATATTTATGTTGATGTTATTTCCCTCATACATTTTAGAAATGGAATAATACATTTTATTTGGTGTCTCTTTAGATGACACTTAAGGGATTAAGTGATATTTTATAGAATCAACAATGATCCTCATTGCCTTGATTAGGTCCTTCTAGTGCTTCTCCTTAGCTTCATCTTATTTTAGTTCTGTAACTTCATCTTTGATGTATTTTTCAAGATCATTCTCTCTAATAATGAGACCAATCCTATACTTCCATGCTCAGATGTTTTCTATGCATTCCAGCTTGTTCTCAAGCTTATGCTTAGGGTCATCTTATCCAAGATGTCAGCAAAAATTAAAATTTCTCAAAATGAAACGCTAATCTTACCAGGATATGTGATTGAATAAGGAGATTTGGTTGGTCCACTTGGTTTCTGGAGATTCCAAATCTTCACCCCTCAAAACTTTCTTGCGATATTTCAGTTTCTGTAGATTTATGGTTATGGTTTTCCGCAGTTTTCTACTTCATGGCCAAACTAGGATTTGGATCTCCCAGAGATTCACCCAATCAAAAAATTCGATCTAGGGATCAATATATGCGCTCTAGGGAGGCATGAATTTCTATGCAATAATATCTTCAAAATCCCTAATTTTGCAAAAACCCTAATTTCTTGTCGGAGGGAGAGGAGAGAGAATTTCACCTTGTGAAAGAAGTTCTATTCAGGATATCTCTGATACTATGTTAAGATTTCATATTGTTAGCTAGATATCATTAGTGTTTAATTCAAATTCACAACAGTAGCATATGCAAAATCACTAAAAGAAACACAATCACAAGATATACACAGATTTATCCTGGGAAACCCTCAAGGGGAAGAAAACCCATCAAAAATTTCTCTATNTCTCTCTCTCTCTCTCTCTCTCTCTCTCTCTCTCTCTCTCTCTCTCTCTCTCTCTCTCTCTCTCTCTCTCTCTTATATGCGTTATACACAAGTGAGTGAGTGTGTTCAAATAAGGAGCATAAGTCCTATATTTATACTCTTTCTGTCACTTGACTTTTAACCTAACAAGTCGGCCCCACTAAACTGGCTGGGCCGATTTCACCTAGGAATACTCAGAAAAATATTATATTATATTCATTAGGGTACTACTAACCCGACTTTCAATGGAAGTTATACCTCATGACTCTATGATGACCAAATACAATAGTAACATCCCGATGGAGGAATAATGCATCTCCCTTGGGGTACATTTAGAGTATTCTTTGAAGTTACAATATTTCAACATGTTTGTCTGTGTCAGTCACAACCAATATTAAATATTAAGTTTTTATAAGCCACAATTACACCCAAACTTTGATATTAACCATTTTTTTCCTTCTCTCCATGTCAAATGTGTTGAATGGGTTCCATTTTTTTTCTTTTCTACAACAAAACAATTGAAAATTAATATGTAATCTTAAATTAATTAATTATATATACACAATAGAAAAAATTAATGATTACATACATTTGAAGGATGTTGTTATTGGGATGGATCCTCCTGTAATGCAGTTAAGTCCATTTGACTGACCATCTCCTTGTACAATGTTTTGGACATCCCTGCTAGAATATTTTGAATATCACCTCATTCAAGGATTTGAGATTTTCATAATATTCCCAAAAATTGAAATGACAATAACTATTTGTTCTATTGATATTAAAAATAAATGTAGAAAAATTAATATTAAGAAAGGAATGCTTCATAGTAGTATATACATATTTTAGAAAAGCATGTTTAGGAATATTACATTTTGAATTATTTTTTGGTGTTGTTATATATTTTTTTCTATTGCAAGTCTGATAGGTCATATTGACCATTACTCTGGAAATGATTCATGTAGTTTAGATATAACCTAATTCTTAGAGTCATTGGATTGATTGTTGTATTGTAAGTGGAAAGTATTTCTATACGTTGTTTCCACTATATCCCTCATAGTTTTATAATAATAAAAATACCCATTACATTAAATCCCAACACCACTCTAGATGAACTAAGGGCTATTTCATCATCATTTACATATTCCATAATTTTTTTCTAGGTATGATGGCATTTCCTTCAGTCGATGTTTGTCTCTACACAAACATTCATGATATGTGAAACAGATTGTTTGAAACCTATTAATGAATATTCTTGGTACATTATTACTGAAAATTGAAAAGAAAAATTGATATTGAATACTTTTTTATTCACCTTTTGGCTCATAGTTTAGTCAGACCAAAGTTTCAACTTACGTGACCAAAAAAACCCCACAAGCGTCGAGATTTTCAATACCCTACAAATAGAGTAAGGTTTAACCGAATACATGCATAAGAAATTATATAGAGACTTGAATTAGGGATGCACATGATAGGATGTGTTCTTTGATATCAACATAAAAGATGTTTTCCATTATCCATACATGTAAATCATTACCAAGCTAACATTCATCTTCTAAACTTACTAAGAATTTAACATACATTCTTTCATCAAGAAACTATGCAAGGAAAATCAGAGACAACATTTGCATTATATTACTCGTAAAAAATGGATACAATCCATGACTAGAAACTCATCTCAGTGGATCAGTGGTAATCATTCATACATCACTCATAGAAAAATACATCACAAGCTATGTCATTTTCAATTTCGGCGTTGCTCATACATAAACTCATCAAAAGTAACATAACTATATGTAATCTATACAAAATATCATCTAACCCAATAGAACAACAATAATTTAACACAACCATTCACAAAATATATGCCTTTGTATAGGATCAGGTTCTAAAACTGCGAACAATTGCTGGCATGCAGTGTCTACCTGAACCTGCCTTGCAGGCTCTAACTAAAATCAACCACAACAACTTCTAACTATCTTATCTTGGTGCATAGCTTCTTCCAATAGATCGAAAAATTGGGCCCCAAGAGGCCTCCAACAAAATAATGTGTATCATCCTGATCCATGCAAATTAAGGCTCTAAAGATTCCGCCTAGGGCTGGAACATGCGCAGGTTGCTGAAAAACTCTTGGAAGTTGGTTCAAATGGGATTGAACTGATTTGTGATATTAATGAGTTGGCTAGTGAGTGAACCCATATCTTTCTTTATTCTCTTCCTCACTTTCGGGTTCACTTTCACTACAAGGGGGATGAACTTAATAGCCTTATTGTGGAGTTTTGTAAGGATATCAAAATGTTTTTGTACCTTTTCTTGCACCTTGGGAACAATCTTCACAACCATATGCTACTCTTCTATGCTCGTTGTGATTTGCTTGGTCAGGGTAGTAATTTTTGTCATGTCCTAATTATTTTAAAAAAGAGGTAGGTATAACAATATTTTCTTCTTTGCATAGATCTTGTCCTCACAATCATATATTTGTTTGTCCACCTATTGCAACTCTGTCACATCCTACGGGTGTTTCCAGGTATTGAAACTTTAATCGACGACCCCTCCCAAAATCACTACTCCTTGCTTGGTTTGGTACATAGATTGCACTGCTTCTTAAATATTCCTATTTAGGTCTATCTCCTCCAAGGATTGTTATAACTTGATCTACGAATATATTTTTGTCACTTCCTTTTGAAGTGCATCAACTATGTCTATGATTTGGTTTACTTTTAGAACATGAAGCAACTGGTTGTTAGTCAAAGAGATTGCAACTAGAAGCACAATATACACCTTGTCCACCTCTGCTTCTAGTTGGTCTCATGCATGTACCACCTCTCTATGCATCTACTTGATCTCGGCATAGTAGTGGGTTATCCAAACATGTTTCTAACCCATATCGGAAAATATATCTATCATGTAATAATGAAATCCCTCTATCGGGGGTCATATGCAAGTTTAGTTCATTATATGATAGAGCTTGGGTGTCTGAGGTCATGCGGGGATGAATCACATTTATTAGTACCAAAGGGTCCAACTTCATATTCATGTGAAAGGCCTCTTCCACTTGCTTCTGCATCTCATGTTTTGGAATGGTACCAACTGCTTCAGAAGTTTGTGCCATTGTTTTTCTTTGTGAAATATTTAGTACCATACTCAACTCCTGGAGTTTTTCCTTTCCATTCTCAACTCTTGGATTTGTTCCTTGCTATCCTTCTAAAGAATCTGCACAACCTTTAGGTTTGACCATAGCTGTTGGACGATATTAGGGATTGTCACAATGTTGGCCTCCACTTGATTCCTACGTGGGATACTATGTTCTTATATCTACTGGACTGGAACCTCTATGTGCTTCAACACATTCTCCTCTTCTTATTTGATCTCAATGTTAGACTATGTAGAAATGTTTCTCCTTACCGAAGTAGACGACTTTGTTCTGGGAGTTCCTATTAGTGATATGTTTTCCTCTACTTCCTTCTCCTCATCCAGGTCCTACTCCGGTAGTGGAAAAGGAGATTTACTTTACCTCTTCTTTGGATCCTTACCCTACTATGAGGTTATCTACTCGTTCTTATGCTTCTCTTTTAAGAAGTGTGATTGTTGTTGGCCCTAGGGAAAGATAGGAATAATTCAGTTAGAATTCTGTCCAAGTAGATAAAGAGTTTGGTTGTAGGGAGAAGAAGTTGCGACAGAAGCAGATGAAGGCGAAGGAGAAGTTGTGACAAAAACAAATGTGGAAGGAGGAACAAGGTAGAAGAAGCACTGCTTCTTGCTTGGTTTGGTACATAGATTGCACTGCTTCTTAAATATTCCTATTTAGGTCTATCTCCTCCAAGGATTGTTATAACTTGATCTATGAATAGATTTTTGTCACTTCCTTTTGAAGTGCATCAACTATGTCTATGATTTGGTTTACTTTTAGAACATGAAGCAGTTGGTTGTTATTCAAAGAGCTTGCAACTAGAAGCATAATATACACCTTGTCCACCTCTGCTTCTAGTTGGTCTCATGCATGTACCACCTCTCTATGCATCTACTTGATCTCGGCATAGTAGTGGGTTATCCAAACATGTTTCTAACCCATATCGAAAAATATATCTATCATGTAATAATGAAATCCCTCTATCGGGGGTCATATGCAAGTTTAGTTCATTATATGATAGAGCTTGGGTGTCTAAGGTCATGTGGGGATGAATCACATTTATTAGTACCAAAGGGTCCAACTTCATATTCATGTGAAAGGCCTCTTCCACCTGCTTCTGCATCTCATGTTTTGGAATGGTACCAACTGCTTCAGAAGTTTGTGCCATTGTTTTTCTTGGTGAAATATTTAGTACCATACTCAACTCCTGGAGTTTTTCCTTTCCATTCTCAACTCTTGGATTTGTTCCTTGCTATCCTTCTAAATAATCTGCACAACCTTTAGGTTTGACCATAGCTGTTGGACGATATTAGGGATTGTCACAATGTTGGCCTCCACTTGATTCCTACGTGGGATACTATGTTCTTATATCTACTGGACTAGAACCTCTGTGTGCTTCAACACATTCTCCTCTTCTTATTTGATCTCAATGTTAGACTATGTAGAAATGTTTCTCCTTACCGAAGTAGGCGACTTTGTTCTGGGAGTTCCTATTAGTGGTATGTTTTCCTCTACATCCTTCTCCTCATCCAGGTCCTACTCCGGTAGTGGAAAAGGAGATTTACTTTACCTCTTCTTTGGATCCTTACCCTACTATGAGGATATCTACTCGTTCTTATGCTTCTCTTTTAAGAAGTGTGATTGTTGTTGGCCCTAGGGAAAGATAGGAATAATTCAGTTAGAATTCTACCCAAGTAGATAAAGAGTTTGGTTGTAGGGAGAAGAAGTTGCGACAGAAGCAGATGAAGGCGAAGGAGAAGTTATGACAAAAACAAATGTGGAAGGAGGAACAAGGTAGAAGAAGCATCTACAGATAAAGCTACAATGGAGGAAGATAGAGGCATATAAGAGAGAAAGAGCTAAGACATAAGAAGTAGTTGTAGAGGAAAGCTGCGATAGGAGAAGAGTTCGTGAAAGAAGAGAAGTCATGACATAAGAGAGTCCATGATAGAAGGAAAGGATGCGATGAGACCAACCACAATGAAAGGAACCATGCTAAAGAAGGCATGCAATGACATAATGGCTAGAAAGGAGAACTCGAAGAGATCGTGGGTACAAATTCAGCTAGAGTCACATGTGTTGTAAGGAATAAAAGCATCTTTGTATTTTGGGCCAATAGTTCCTACTGACAAGTGTTACTAGAATAGGAATAACAACTTGTTGTCTAACTGAATGAAGTAGGCTGATAGTAACATGTAAGAGCCTATAATAAGGAAGAACGCAAGAGGTGTAGTAGTTTCTTACCTAATTTCTTATTCAGTTCACTTACAAATTCAATTAGTTTTTTTTGGTATGTAAGAAGAGTCTAATAGTATGCAACAGAGTGCGCATAAGTATATAGAGGAGTAGTTGATCCAAGATGTGTTCAGATCAACAATAGAGTCAAGTAGTATAATATCGAAGGACAAACGAATAAAGAGCATGAGAGGAGAGTGAATTTTGTATAGAAAAGAGAAGAAGATATAGAACAAAGTATGTATCTGAGTGCATAGACAAAAGGTTCCATATATTCCTCATGCCAAATGAAGAGCGCCTTTGTGGTTTTTTTCGGATGGGTTTCCACGTTAAAGGCTGTGTTATTGAGTAGATGATGAATGTGTTGGTATCGCATGTGTGTACATGAATGTATATGATGAATGTGTTTTCATTGCAAGAATGTATATTGTGATTAAGTTTTTATGTATTTGATTAAGAATGAGTTATCTTATGCATGAGTCGCACTATTGATAGTTAACCTGTGTGTTAAGCATATATTGATGTTATATTCTCTGTGATGGATAAATTAAGTAGTGTCTTATCTACACACAATAAGGTTAAGCAATACATCCACCAAATTCATTTAAGCTAGTTGGTAAGGTGCCAAGGGAGAATAAATCCACACCCAACTATGGAAAACTAGTTCTGACAGTTACCCATAAGGGATATCTCAGGTGAGACTTCATCTATGTCGTAGGTGCTTCCGGCTGAGCCTTGCTTTGTCGAGCCGATATCTTGGGATTTTTTGCACGTGACTGAAGGCTCGAACCTGGGTCGAAGGGAGAAACACCAAAAAATTGTTCTGTTGCAAGAACCATGAATAATTTGGTGAGGGAAATGTTTTCACATCTGACGAAGCTAGAAATAACATAGACTTGGTGGATTTTAAAGAATTAGAGTTTGCACAAGAAGAAAGTAAAGGATCATGGTTGAATCCGACGAGGTGGTTGGAGCGATACCTTTATACATATATTCACGATATTTTCTTTTTTGAGTTCCCTATTATGTTATATGAATGGTTGTCAAAGTTAGCAACCCAACAAAATAATTTCCAAGGAGGAGAATTGACATAGTGAAATCCTCAGTTGATTTAGTGACTAAAGAGTACTAACAACCCTATGTCGAGGGCTGTCAATTTTTTGGTAGACAGTATTTTGGAGGGATACATTACTGAGTTTTTTATCGACACAATAACATCATATAGTGAGGAAGAAAGAAAATTTTTCCAAGGACCACAAGGAAGATACTTGGCATCTTTGAAAAATTGGATTAAGATGCTCGTATGCGAAAAAGGAATCTTGAGAATAGAGTCTAAAAGTTAGAAGGACTGTGCGCAAGAATTTGGGATATGTCCCAGAATAAGTGCATGAAAAATGGAGAAAAATAAGCTGAGATGTTCCCTGTTGATAGTAGAACTGAACTAAAAGGTGGACATTTAAGGAGTGGAAGAAGATTTCAGTTGGGAAAGAGAAGAAAATCTGTGACAAGAATAGGAAGTTGTAGTATGAACAAAGGTGAATACTATGATTTAACATCACATTTTGATAAATATTCTTGTGATGAAGTAGAGTAATATCATCCAATATCCGAAAGGGAAGAATAAGAAGAAGAAGCTCTAGACCCATAGAACGAGTACAATACACCTACAACCCTGCACACAACACTAGAGGTAAGATCTAGAAACTCATCTCTGATTGGTTTTGTAAATACAAGTAATACTAATGCTGTGAATAACGGATAAGGGAGTCCAACTAGTCAAAAAAAAATTCCGAGCGTAACAAGAGTCAATATAATGGCTGGAAACAATATTAAGTTGCCTATATTTAATGGAAATGGGTTAGAAGACCCATAGAAACATTGTTTTCTATGTGAATCGGTATGGATTGTGCAATAGGTCCAAGTTGAAGTGACAAAGCAAGTGCAGATGATCACAAATCTAAGAGGCCGTAAGCTAGACTGGTACATAAAGTTCTATAGTTCCAATGAGAGTCAGGTAGAAAACACTTGACCAAATTCGAGTGGGATTAATAGAAAAGTTCAGAAAGCTAAAATTAGAGTCATAGTGCATCACATAAATTAAATAAATCAAGTAGTTATCTACAGAGTCGGTCTGGGAATTTGACCAAAGATTTAAGACATTGATGGCCAAAGTAAGGTTTCAGATGTTAGATGTTCAACACAAGGAATGGTTCATTGCAACACTATTGCTGCACATTCAAATCTCATTGATGGAACAAAATATTGTGTCGTAGATAGAAGATATAGAGATAACAATGAATTTAGAATCCTCATCGATTGGAGAGACCAGTTCAGGAATGATGCAGTGGTACAACCATATCTAGTTGGACAGTCACGAAGTGAGTCCTACATCCATGATGAATAATAAAATAATAATATATTAATAGATTTGTGTACAATATTACAATGAAGCTCATCTTTATAAGGCTTTAGCATGCATAGTGAAGGGTTACGCCCTTTCACCAATAACTAATAACCTATTTGTTTATAAATAATATTATTATTTAAATATTCGCAACATTTCCTTCCCCTTGGGAAAGCTTTGTCCTCAAAGCTTGAGTATTTTTCTAATGTCATCCTTCATTCTGATTCTGTGTCCGTATTAGAATCAAATGAGAATTCTTGTGCAGATACTTGCACTTCTTTTCCATTGATGATTTTGCACAGTAATGTCTGATTGTTCCTACATTTATGGCTCAGGGTTCGGTCATCACTGCATCGAGGACATGTGTTTTTATTCTTTTTTCTATTGTCGGAGTATCTGTTAGATGTTTTCGACCTATTTTCAATTTCATAGGCATATGATTGAGATTTGTGGAATTGATGACTGGGTGACCAATTATCTTTACAATACCTACATTGTGTCTCTTTTTCTTATCGATAATGGTTATCACCTCTTGTTTTTATTCCTTCCAATTTGTTTTCTGTGGATTTTGCTTTATGTCTTGCCACTTCTACGTTAGGTATTTCATGCATCTTTAATTCTCTTTGGAGGTATGGTTTAAGACCTCCTAAATAGGTTTCGATTCTTTGTTTGTTAGACAACCCAAATACTCATTTCAATAAGGATTCCCACTTTTGTGTGAATTCCTCAACTCTTCCGACCTATTGTAATTTGGTAATTTTATTAAAAAATTCACCTTCTCTGATTCCTTGAAACCTATTAAAATAATCATTTTTTAACAAGTTCCAGGTGTAGGAAAAATTGTCTCTCTTCCACCATAAGTACAAATTATAGGTGTACCCTTCCATATGCATTGATGCATATTTCACCTTCTCCTCGTTACATTTAATATTGTAAATGTCGAAGTATTCTTCTGCCTTGTTTAACCAGGAAATGCATTGGTCTTCACTTCCATTGTATTTAGACAACTCTATTTTTTCCTTAGGTGGGTACACTATGTAAGTATGATATTGGTTTCCTTTTTCTTTACGATTTTATAGTGGTTCGGAGCTATTCGATGATGCAAGTGGCATATTTGAACTTCTTCATTGTTGGCAGTGATTTTTAGCCTTTTCATTCTCTACTATCTTACATATAGCGTCTATTTTTTTGTTTACTTGCACCTCCATATCCGGAAGTATTTTTTTTCTATATCTTGTTTAAGTGTCGCATTGTTAATATTTATTTCTTTTTGCAAATCTTATTGATTCTTGGCGAGTTTTTCCTGTGTGGAATCATGAAATAAGGCATCTAACATGTCTGGACTATTGACATGGCTTGTACTAGGCATTAGTTTTTGTAACACCTCCATTAATGTATTATGGTTCTGTGTCATGGTGCTCAAGTTCTGTGTTATGGTGTTTATGTCTTGAGTCATGGTACTCATTTTTTTATCCAAGTCTTTTTGTTTCTCGTTCAGGATGTCCAATTTTTCATCCAGGCTTCTTTCTAGTAACAGAACAACTCCGTCTTTGATTTCCTTCTTAAGCAATGTATTGTTATTCTTCATTTCTTCCTTCGAACGTTTTTGGTTAGTGACAAGGGCCTTGATGTCCTTCTCCAATTTCTCGATTTGGTCTTTTAATTCAGCCATGGTGTTATTCCTTGTATGCGGAGGTGTTTACTTTGAGTGTTTTTTCTCTAGTGTTCTATCCAATATTTCTTATACATTCTTTCTATCTCTTTGTGCAAATAATTCTAAGTGAGATTTTTTTCCCTAACTATATCTAGGTTGGAATGTCACATGACTCAGAACTTTTTTTTGTAATTTTGTGCATTCCAAAATCTTACAAGCATCTTGAAATTTGTAGTGTAATCTCATCTTATTGGGTAATGTTTTCTCTTTTTTCAAGTTGAAATTATGAGCGGTCTTATAAGCATATGTTGAGAAGTAATATGGATACTAAAATTGCAATTTAATTGTAATGTTATGAGCTTAATTTGTGGGTGACGCCTTAACTCTATTTTGTAAATTCCTATGACACTTATCTCAAGTTCAACTCTAAAGGAACTATGAAGCACCTTAAAAAAGCTATGTTGTGGAATATAATACCTTATTTTTCAAGTATGGAGGGGGTACCCCGCTGCAAGTGTTCGGGGGATTTTTTTTTCAAACCATAAACCCATTTTGTTCTCCATATCTTAGTGAAAGGTCAATATACAAATACCAAAGTTTGAGTACTTTCTCATTGTCTTTAATTTGTAGCACCCAATGTGTATCCAATCCATTATAAGGATTTGGAACTTGTTACCTAGGTCGCAATGGGAGAAGGGTTGGAAAGTGTAGTGGAATGATTCAATTGATTGAATTATAATATTCATGCAAGGCATTGGATGGTAGGTATAAGTCATGCAACATTTGCAACATAAAGAAACCAATAAAAGTTTGAAGAAGTTTCTCAATAGTTGCAACTCACTTCGTAGGAAGAAGCAATGCAAGTGAGAGTTTGTAAGATGAGATAATTCTTGAAGGTGGATAAAATTCAAGAAGCCCAAGGCACCCATATTCTTTCTCAGATCCACTGGCTTAAATCTAAACACCAACACACAAAGGAATTTTTCAAATCTCTTTCATCAAAGAGGATTCTAAAATAATAAGAGCCCTCGAAACTTTGGAAAAAAATGTAACAAATGAGAGGACATTGAGTGGGGATTTGTTGTACACTATCATATTGTTTTTAATTTGAAGGAACCACTCACAACCATTGGGTGACCAAGCAAAAATAAATTAAGAAAGAATATGCGACTAGGATTTGACTTTGTCAAAGTTTATAAAATCCCTATTGGTGATGGCCAATGATAAGTCACCTAGTCTAGATAGGTGTCATGTGAAATTTTAAGGCCATTTAGAATCTTATCGACCAATGTTCTCAATGTGGCATTTACAATCTTAATACAATAGTGGAAATCGTATGTTGAAATTTCATTCTACATGAATACTATCCTTCTTTGTCTATAGATTATAAATGGTTAAGTAGACTTTATTTCTATTTAACCTACCAAGTCAACCATAATGTGACAAATATTTCAGAACCACAATTGTACAAATCTTCCAACTTATCATGTAAGTAAAATTTTATTTTATTATTTTACTTTTAATTTTTTCCTTTTGAATATGTAAACATTTTTTATTAAAGTGTAAGAATTTATGTACCCCCCTGCTCTCCTATCTGCTTTCCTTCTACTAACCATCCCTTCCTGCCTTCCCACCACACTCTATCCATCCTCCACATTTTCACACTCCACGTCCCCATTGTCCAGACCACACCATCAATTCCCCATGCCCATGCATCTCCATAGTCCACGCAATGCCACAATCATCCCTGCATGCCCTCCAGTCCCACATGATATTCACCCTCTTCCTGTCGTCATGTGTGACCTACACCCGACTGCTACCGTTGAATCATCATGCCTGCTCCTGCCTGCATATTTCTTCCCTCTGCATCTATTGCACCCTTACATCCTAATCTCTCTCCCGCTCACATCCCCACCATCTGCCTTCCCATCCACCTTTGCATCCCCTCATCATATCCTCTCGGCCGCATCTATGTCGTGTTGCTCCCTATCTGCATCCACTTCCTCCATTGCCGCAACATTTTCCCACGTGGTCTTCCATCCCTCCTCACACTCTTAAACCCACCTTTATGTTGCTAGCCCTTTCCCAATCCTACTCCACGGTCGTTACTACCCTGCATGCTCATCACCTACCATTAGTCTGCATTTAATATATATATATATATATATTAATATTATTATAAAAATATATATATGATAATAATAATATTATTATTATTATAACTATTTTAAAAAAAATATTATATATTGTTATTACAATTATTATTATTGTAATTATTAATAAGAGTTTCAAAATTATTATTATACATTAATAATATTTATTATTATTTTGAAACAAAAATTAGAAAAGGTTTCAAAAAAAATTATTATATTAAAAAAAATTAGTTGAAAAAAAAAACAAGTCAAAAGAAAATATTCGGTAAATAAAAAGAGAGAGAAAATAAGAACAGACCAAGTCAAAGAAGATATTAGTAAAAAAAAATCAGAAATCAAGTCTCGAAAGATATTGAAGAAATTATGGATTCCATGAATAAATCTAAATTTTGGAGTAAGTGTCCCTATTGCAAAATGGAATTCCAATATCGAACAGTTTTTAAGAATGGAAATCGCCCTTGCCACATATGTGGTAAATATTTTATGAGGAAAGATGATCAAGGTAACTCATAGTTGCAATCACAGAAACTAGAAAGCAAATTAGGATACTACAAGGAAAGCAATAAAAAAATACAATTTGAAAATGATAAGGATAATTATTTTAATGAATTAATAAATACCAAATTGAAATATCGTATTCAAGAGTCCACCAAACAAACTAAGGATTTGAAATTGCGATAAATAAATTCGACAAGGACATACAAAAACGAGATAAAGATATCTCTCATCTAAGAGATCATAATCAGAAATTGTTGCTTAAAATCAAGAAGGAAAAGGATAAAGTTCAATGCACTGAAAAGTTACAAGAGAATATTTGAGCTCTCCAGCAAAAATCACTCGAAAGGGATGAAGAAAATTCTGCACTAAAGAAGGTTAATCAAGAGATAGAGGAACAAATCAAGAAGTTAAAAAAGGAAAAAAATTCTCAAGATGACAGGTGCAAGAAGATTCAGAGTAATAACAATTTACTGGAGAACAAAGTAGCACAAATACAGAAGGAAGCATCCAGAGTTTCCGGAAAACAAATTCAAGTTGAAGAAGAAGCGCATACAAAATTGGTTCCCATCACAATTCAAAAGGAAGTCATTCTAGTAAAAAGCAGGCAGCAAGAAATCCTTATTGACACCCAAACTACAAAAGGAATTTTGACCAATGATAGGGTCAAAATGAACATAAACAAAGGAGTTATAAATTCAGAAGCGAAAGAACACAAAATATGCAACCTAAGCAGAAAACAGGAATATTTATCCAACAAGACAATCAACAATCACCTCCAATGAAAATAAATCTCAGATGGACCACATCACAAACGATGCAAATTATTTTCATTGGAGTTCGTAACTCGTATCGTCTAATTTCGTCAAGAGTCGCAAGTACAAAAAATAAAGGATCGAAAGTTGACACTACAAGCAAGAAATCAGGCGTAAGCCTTGTCTTCAATAAATATTTCAGGACAAATATTTCCTTAAGGGGAAGGCAATGTAATGAACAAAATAAATAGTAAATAAACATTAATAAATATTAATAATTAAATAAATAATACTTAATGAAGAGACACATTGATGAAAGGTTTTGCCTCTTTACGATAGGGCACCCACCATGGGTATTTATACAAGCATCATTCTCATTATAATATCATCACTTATCATTTATTCATTTTATATATTTATCTATTTATGGAGTTTCTATCCTATTTACATTGGATTTTCCTATAGAAACAAAATTTTATTGTTTCATTGAATACCCCTATGGATACTTGGGAAAAGAAACTAGAAGGTTTAAATATAGATCCTAAACCTGAATTTTTACCTACAGACGTTGCAAACAATAAGAACTAGGAACATTTGTATGGGTACACATAATTGCTTTAGAAGCTAAGCATGATAGTGGAAAATATAAACAAGAAATGTTGATCAAGGTTTTACAGGAAAACCAAGATAATAATGTACTAAATTTATCATAAATATTATCTTTAGAAAAGGATTCAGAACTTGATACTTGTATCAAACTTCAACTTCATTCCTGTAATACCCCGGTTTTGACCCCGTTTGCATTAAAAGGTACATGATGTATATTTTGTAATTAATCATGGTGTGGAGCTAAAGGAAAAATCCCCACCATCGATTTGGTTGTGTGTGTTTCAGCAAGAGGGATTGTTGCTGATTTTATATCATGCTATCCAACACATTAGAGTTTTGACATCATGTAAGTATGCACATCAATTTAATTAAACCTACAGCCAACTACGTGTTAGTTTTTCATCATATAAGCTAGCGTTATGATCTTAGGATATTTTCACTGAGAGAATAACAAGCACAGCAATAAAACATAAGCACATCACAAGAGACAAGAGACACAAAGAGTTTTCCTTGGGGAAACCATAAAGGAGAAAACCCTGCAACTTCCTCAGAGATAGAATCAACACCAAAACAGTAAAATCCCCAAGACATTAAGATGATCTCCACATAGTAGCAGTCTCTCTCTCTCACACTGAGAGAGCTTCTCCTCTCACTCATGCGCCCCCCATAAGTGAGTGTGAGTATTGCAAAGTGAGATAAATAGAGAGGCTCTCACTCTCTATTTATATTCTTCCGTTCACTTGAAGTGCACTCCAACATGTCAGCCTTACTTAACAATTACTTACTAGAGACGACATCTCTAGGAGTGTCTAATAACCCTAGTGCCCCACCACTTGTGGGGACTTTTCCTCCTCCAACCAATAGGAGGGTAACACAATGGTGGGGACTACTACTCCCCTCTGCACCATATCCTTGATATAGTGATACTTGATCTCAATATGTTTCAACTTGTCATGGAACACTGGATTCTCTGACAACTTCACGCAACTCTGGTTGTCACAATGTATACAAGTAGCATCCAACTGGAGATCAAATATATCAAACAGTAGCTTCCGCAGCAATACTGCCTCACAACTAGCTGAACAAGCTGCAACATACTCTACTTTAGCTGTACTCAGTGCCACATAGGATTGCTTCCTACTAAACCAAGAGATCACACCGGATCCCATACTGAAGCAAAATCCTGAAGTACTCTTCCTGTCGATGGCACTTCCTGCCCAATTTGAATCAACATAACCCTCCAGGTTAATCTTTTGATTCGCATCATACTTGAGCCCATAATCAACTGTACCCTTTAGGTACCTCAGAATATGCTTTGTAGCAGTCAAGCGAACACTACTTGGATCTGTCAAGTACTGGCTCAAGGTGTTCACAACAAAGCAAATGTCTGGTCTCGTGTTAGTCAAGTACATCAATGACCCAATCATCTGACGATACATCGTAGCATCAACCGTATCTGATGAAGCATCACTCAATAGCTTCATGTTTGATGCCATAGGTGAGGTCATGCAGTCTGTCATCCTGAACCTATTCAGGATCTCTACTACATACTTCCCTTGTCCACACCTCCATGCCTAGAAAATAGTGCATCGACACATAGCAAGAGCATCACTGATCTTCCGCCTTCAACCTTCAAGTAAAGGTTGGAATCCACTTTACTCTCCGTAAAGCCTAGAGTCATCAGTAATCTGTCCATCTTGTCGTACCATGTCGAAACACAGGATCTTCTGCAGTCACTCCCTCTGAAGCAGAGCATCATACTCCCTCTATCTTCTGTACTCTATGCACTGAAACATTCTGTACTGGAGTGACAAGTAGTATCCATCTAGGATCACTGGATACCAAGATCCTCTATCTTGAACTTTTTCAAAATTTCTTCTCACATCCATTTGTGAGCTTGTCATCCTTTATCAACCTTGTAGCAAAGGTTAAGATATTAATCAAGCTCATCATGTATGTGTTATTTCATGTGTGTCTTTTGAACTTGTACAATGCCTTGTTTCATTTGCACACATGATTATGCATGTCATGTGACTTCACTTCCAGTGGCTGCAAATATCTCTTCTTAGTTTATGTCTTCTTTTCGTGAGAAGCCTCGTGCTACGAATCTTGCTTTGTATCCCACGATGTTTCCATCTACTGCATGATGGAACTACGAACTTCTCTTCAGGTCTCGATATTGCATCCTAGACATCATTCTTCTTGAACTGGTCTTCTTGGTTACTTCTTCATAGTTGGAAGATTCTGCATCAATGATGTTGCCGCATTCATCATATTATTCTTCATCTTGAACTATCGTCACTTCTTCTTCGGAAAAAGTTTCATCCTTCTTTGCTTGCAGGCAATTATGTATGCGATCTTTCCTACAAGTCAAATGCATTTGTATGGTTAGAACATTTCATAAGGAATATTTATATTGGAAATTTCTTATGCATAAATATATGATCATGCGACTACTTTAGCCAATACAACATTCATCCATATCTCACTGAAACTTTCTAGATGCCTTCCATCTCTACCAGGACAACATTGCGATTGTGCACTAATCCAATATGTCAGTAAAGAGGTTTCATTCTAGATAAGTAGCAATGGAGAGTTGTATAGCACCATGAGCTACTTACCCATCACATGCATGTTAGTAGTATACTGTCGTTAATGCAAACATACTATCATGCATAATACAATAACTGAATATAAACAAATGCATAAAAAAACAATGAAATGACAATTGAATACTTATATTTATTTGTTTCATGGGTAGACTGCTCCTTGATCCTTCAGCTTCATCGTCTTCTCCATTCATGATAGCATCATTTCTTATCCAAATGCTAAGGTGGATAATAGGTTCTTCAAGAGTTGAGTTCTTCATATTCCTCATCGATTAAGGGATCTTCTTTGGATGGTGAGAGATTGATCTTCAATTGCTCCCATATTTTCTTCTCTTCTTATGATTCGAGCTTCTTCTTCTTCTCGAAGTCTGCTAAAAGTAATCACTTCCTTCTGCCACACATTCCTTTCATGAATGAATCCCATGATCCTGGGAGGCTATTCAAGGTGGCCATCACCAATTCTACATTCTTCACTTATTCTTTTACCGCTTCAAGTTGTTCTTGATTTGAGAGACTCTTATGCTTGCATGGTCTCTGCATTCTGGATCTTCACATTCTTCAACTGGTTTCTCAAGGTCATATTCTGATTTCTGTTCTTCCCTTCAAATATCTTGGTCAAGGAATCAAAAGATATTTGGTGTCTTTAGGGAGACACTTGTAGTACAAGTTGATTCGTGACTAAATCAGCAATGATCTTCTTGGCCTTGACCAAGTTCTTCTTGTGTAAGGCTTCTAGCCTCATCTCCCTCTGGAACTGGAACCTCTATACTCATGTAGGTTTCCAATCCATTTTCTTCAGAGAGATCAAATACTCTTATGCTTAAAATTTGTGAACTTCACCAATCTTATCATCAAGCTTATGTGATAGATCACTTTGAAATGAGAACCTCAAATGAAAATAGCAAAGGATTAGATCTTACCGATTTGAGGTGTCCGTCTTGGTTCCGGAGCTGGTTGATCTAGGGTTTGTCACAGAAACCCTAATTTTCAAAACTTGGAATCTTTCAGATATGATTGGATAAAAATATATATCTCTTCAAATGGAGCTGTCCAATGTACTCCTTTTCTGAAAACAGTGGAGGGAAGCTCCCGGAACAGGAAGCCCTAATTTTCCAATTTCTTCTACAGAAATGTCTGTTACTGTTTTTGTGATATCTCCAAAATTTCTACTCCTCTATGTCTGAAATTTCTCACTAAGGTAACCTCGCCTATTCCTGATCTACCACCATAGGTTTCATCAGAATTTGTTTCACCATTTTGGATTTATGATCCTTTTCCTAAGGTTACCTGTTACAGGACTGTTCAGAACAACAAAGTTGTACGGCATGCCACGTGTCACTGGTTGATATTCTGAGTCTGATATTTGAAACACTGAAATTAAAGTCCATGCCCTTTCTGGAAAATTTTCAGGAATTTCATTTGGACCTCGGTATCCCAAGATATTACAGATCTCCCTAGATGTTCTGTTTAGGGATGAATTCTAGAAGAGGATGGAACTCTAACTTGGAGAGATCATATCTCCTGGAATACAGCTAATCTGAGGCTGAAATTTGGATACAATGTACATCATGATTTTATTTAGGTCTCTGAAATTTCTAGAACCTGTTCCTTCGCCAATCTCGGGATAAAGTGAATGTACCAAAACTTAGCAGTTTTAGTATTTAGGATTTTTGTCGCTCGGGGTCAAACTAGGGTTTGAATTTCCTGGAGTTTCACCCAACCAAATTTCTTGATCCAGGTCTATAAAATTCGGTTTTGATGAGGATAAAAATCCTGTGCTGGTCTCACTCAAAAATTCCTCTTCTGTAGAAAGCCCTAATTTTTGCATCGAAAACTGAAAATGCTCGGAATCGAATTCCGCTTCGACAGAAAGATTTGCCCTTTAATGGAGAGTCAGCTTAGCATAATTTTGTTGATAGATTGTGGAGAGAGACCCAAAAATTTAGAAGCCCTAGATTCTACAGCTGCACAATGTCTTCTTCTCAGGTTAGCTCTGATTCCATGTTAGTTTTTCATCATATAAGCTAGCATTATGATCTTAGGATATTTTCACTGAGAGAATAACAAGCACTGCAATAAAACATAAGCACATCACAAGAGACAAGAGACACAAAGAGTTTTCCTCGGGGAAACCATAAAGGAGAAAACCCCGCAAATTCCTCAGAGATATAATCAGCACCAAAATAGTAAAATCCCCAAGACATTAAGATGATCTCCACATAGCAGCAGTATCTCTCTCTCACACTGAGAGAGCTTCTCCTCTCACTCATGCGCCCCCCATAAGTGAGTGTGAGTATTGCAAAGTGAGATAGATAGAGAGGCTCTCACTCTCTATTTATATTCTTCCGTTTACTTGAAGTGCACTCCAACATGTCAGCCTTACTTAACAATTACTTACTAGAGCCGACAT